>ML779164.1:282628-359949 GCA_009831015.1 Picea engelmannii
GGCCCCCCCCCCCCCCCCCGACCGTTTTTCTTTTAACAATTGGGGGGGGTCCAGAATGAAATGGTTTTCTGGTAGGCCCCCTGCTCTAATGTGGTAGGAATCTATTGCACCAGAACTCCCCTGCTCCAAAACCATTTACCATTTACCATTTACCATTTACCACCCTTCTGACATACCGTCATCACCTAGTGACATCACACGCCATTACCTCCCCTACATGTCTCGTCTCATAACTCTGACAGCCCACTCCCTCTAGTCACCCATTACAAGTCACCTCACACTTACTTTTCCCCCAATCAGCGTCCCCCACGTCACCCTATCGTACCCGTCATTTGTCCTTTACCTGCCATCTCACACTTCAAACGACCCGTTGGCCATTTACTATAGGCTAACATATCTGTTAGCCTGCGGACCTGTCACCCGCGCTCAAACAGATACCCGTTCACTCAAAACTATCCTCATTTCCGCCATTTACACACCGCTCATTTTCTCCACACACCAGACAAATTCTTTCCACTTCACTAATCCAGTCTTTGATCCAACCACAGCCATTACCCGCTAACGTTTTGTGTTTAAATTGCAGGTATTTTTGCAGTAATGGCGCCAAAGTCTAAAAGAGCAGAAGCTGAGGAAAATTCGTTGCTCCCACCTCCTGTCGACCTCGATAGGATCCCATTAGACGACAAGGATTACTTAATCTTAGAGACAAAGTCCGAATTTGATTTCATGGATTTATGGTCATGGTTTAAGGACACATTCATAGACCAAAGCGATGAAATCAAGCTCTGGGAGTCCAACCTTCCTCTTTATTTGTTTCCCCAAGTCCACCACTTCCCTGAATTCACTCTAAAATGTCAAGCTCATTACCTCCCTGACCAGAGAACCATAGTTTCTTCGTCTGGAGAAATTCTTTTCTCTATCATGCCAAATGTCATTGATCAGATGCTACAAATATCTAGAGCTGAATATGCCTCCCCTTTCAACCTTGAAATCCTAACATAGTTGTACCAAAACCTGTCTTTTCCCCAAAGAGCCCAAATTTTTTAGCTTTTCCTCCCTCAGGATGCCCATATCCCCAAGACAAACCCCCCATACCCTTCTTCCCTGTTCTCAGAAAGGGGAAACCAAGTGATTTCGTCACTCTGTTCTCTACTTGGCTATTTTTCAGATGAATGGGTAGACGAACCTATATTGGGTTTCCTATCCATTTTTTCAGTTGAGGAAAAAGATACCATCCAGTTCGACTACAGCACTTCCCTGGCAGAGAACATCCACGATCAACTTTCAAGATTCGCCACAGAGGGCATGTTCCAGTATTCCTCGATACTGGCTTACATGTTCATCTTCTTTCAGGTAGAAAGGTTCTCCTTCTCGATGCAGAAAATGGACAAGGACGGCAAACCACAGGCAGTAACATCTTGGACCTCATTGCTAAGAAGGAACTTGACAGAGTTCAGCTTCAAACAGTTCATTGAGCAGTTCTACCATCCTGTGGTAAGCATGCTCAGTGGTAGGCCCGAGCCTAGGATAAATGAAGAGATCCAGAGAATTTTACACCTCTCGGACCTCGCAAAAATGGGAGATTGGTACTTGTATCAGAACTACACAGAAATCAGAGTATACGGGTGCGAGCTAGCTCCATTAAACTGCCCAAGTATTTTTCGGTGAAGATATTTTCTCTTGAGTATATAAGACAGATGATAAATTTGGATGACATACATTCGTGTCTCTGAAAAACAAACAGCAGCTGAGGATCAAGGGGAAAATAGGGTCCTTTATCTGCAATAGCCGAGCTGTCGGGGAAGAGACAGATAAACTTTTGAGGGAAATGAAGTTTGACACAAGCTTCCTGTGGCACTATGATCCGTGGGGAACAATTACAGAGATGAGAGTGAAAAACAAAAATATCACATATGTTCATGCACCCAAGCCAGAGATAGAGAAATTTGTGAATCAAACGAAGTGGGAGGTGAACACTATGGAAGAGGTAGAGCTGCAGTTTCCTCAAATTATTATCTCTCAAACAAATACATCGTAGATCCCTAAAGAGAAAAGATCCAGAAAGGATACTTCTTCTCCTGTCACTGAAGTCTCAGCTAAGGAGTTTCGAATATACACCAAAAACCAGAAATCCAGTCATACGGCTGAGACGACTGGTGAAAAGGAAACATCGCCCATCATAGCTACGAAGGATGATGAATCGCCTCTTATCACAAGAAATCAGCAGATCATGTCTACTTCTTCATCCAAGAAGCAAACTAATATTTCGTTGGTCAATCTGCCAAGTCAAGGAGGTGCAAAACTAAGTGTTTTTGAGAAATATGATATGATAAAAAAGAAGAATCGGATGTTGACAAGCAGCACCTATGCTCAGTTCTTGAAGAAAACGTCCACGGCACAACACAAACTTTTGTTTGCGTTTGATATAGAGAAAGGCAGGATGCATATGGCTTTCTTACAAGCACAAGTGCTCGACCCTAAGGTGATCACTGATTACAAGAGAGCAACTTTTGAATTCAACACCAAAGATGTACACCCAGCTGATCAAATGGACCTACATCGGTAGACTGGGGAAATGGTATTCTAAACTTTGGCAAATGTTTCTACTACTGCTGCTAAATTACAAGTTTCTCTGAACAATGTTCAGACACAATTGAAGCTGGAGAAGATATCATCCTTCGCTAAGGACAACAAAATTAAATCTTTGGAAGAGTTGGTGCTCAAGATTGGATATGACCCATCAAACGTAAAAGCGACGGAGTAGATGGTCAAGAAGAAGAATGCTAACATAGCATCCTTGAGAAAGCAATTGAAACTGCCACCTACAGAAGACTCACAGGCAAAGGAGATAGCCGAAATGGAAGGTGAAAATGATGAAATGCTCAAGCTGATTATGGAACAGAATGCGCAATTAAAAGAAATGGAAGCAGAGCTGGAACAACAGGTGAAAGAGAAAGAACAATCAACACCCATGGAAGTAATTCCATTGTGTGCAGTTCCACTTGCAAGAGTTAGTACCGCAATTGTAGCAACAACCTCCACAGCAGAGATTCCATCAGACGCTCCATTGTCAGCTCTAGAAAAGACAGTAGAACTATCAAAGTCCATGGAGGAAATGAACTTACAAGAAATGGAAATCAGCAGACTAAAAAGGGAGGTTGAAAGTCTTCAGGAGCTCAAGAGCTCTTACCAGACGATTTTCCAAATCGAAAAGCAAACAACGGAAAAACTCAAACAGGAACTACAGCAGATGAAAAAGCAGACAGTGGCAGGCAAAACACTTGTCGAAGCTAAGGAGAAGATTTGGATGGATATCTCTGAGTCCATAAAGGATATTTGGCCTATGGTGCAAATCATGTTCGAACAAAACGAACTAGTGTTGAGGAGCAGACAGGCCATTGATAAGATAAAAAGAGAGCTGGGGGACATGCCCACTGAAGCAAATGAAATCATTCAATTTCTGAATTCAAAGACCAAAGAAGAGCTAGAAGACCTGCAAATCAAAGACAGGACCAAAACCATCCTCGAAGTCAAGAGAATTCTAACCAAAAGGGGGTTGATGCTGCAGCTGGAGGAGAAATTCCAGAACATGGACGTCAGAGTTCAGAAATTTTTCAGCAAAATTGATGCCTTGCAGAAGAAAGATTTTCCCAGTTGGTTGGTTTTGAACGATAAGCTAATTACCTTATCTAACTACAAATAGAATATTGCCATGGTGGCGAAGGACAGTTCCAAGTTCTCGGGAATACAGGGCAGTATTACAGGCAAGGTGTTCTTAGAGACTTTGCAGCTAGACCTTAGCATACATCATGAGATCAAGTATATTTTTACTGTCAAGCCAACATTTTCCAAGTATACAGAAGTGGATGAGATCTACCGGAGAATGCTCAAAGTCACCACACCCAGTCAGAAAAGGTGGGAGGAGTTGTGAAACTTAATCGAATGATAGATATCGTGTATCATCTAAGTCATCATGTGCAGCATCCAACGTCATGTGAATGACTCACCAACGGTCATCCCAGAAAAATCAGCATGAAGTTTCGACACATCATCAGCAGTTGCTATATTTTTTTATTTCGTTATTTAGTTGGTTAGATTTAGCATCTTTCACGACCTCATCATTTATGATAGGATCATTATAACTTTTGATTATAAATACTTCAAGCTTCAAAGTATTGAGGGTTGATCTCACGCCCAAGCAAGCTGAAGCACCATAATTTTTATCAAGGGATCTACCAGTAATAAAAGAGAGATTTTCACAGGATTCATGTGTGTTAACTATTGGTGATGTGTTCTTTTCATTGTTAATGGTTTTTCTGTCTTCGTAATCACATATATTTTCTTCTCTGATCATTTAGAAGGAGTCAAGTTGCAAAACTTATTTCATATACTCTGTTTACGACTTTTAAAAGATCTTATTGTTTGTCTTCTAACAATACGATAAAGAAATTCTTAAGTGCTTCTTTATTCTTAGTGTTTATCTCATCTTTATGCTATCCATCTTTTTATTCCTAAAGAATACAGTAGCTTTCATTATCCTGCCTTGTGAGAGTATCCTTTAAAAATTTGTTCTTTGATCTCGAGTTTTATAATACATACCCCATAGCCCAATGGATGCATGATTTATATTTCAGCCATCTTTAAAAAAAAAAAAAAAAATGACACTGTCTATTCATTTAACTAGCCTAAAATCTGAAACCTGAAACAAAGATAAATCTTACAGAGAGATCCCTCTCTGAAACTGGAAGGGCTAGATCCCATTTTCGAAGTGGTTGAATAAGGTTACCTCTGATAAATTCTTTCTACCTCTTAACAACCTCTGGAGAATTTACAGGGCGATAACACATAAAAACAAAATGAAGAGGAAGAAAAAGGGGAGAATAGAAGGAGAAAGCATACTAAAGTTTTCTCTTGAATTTTATTGAGATAGTTCAATTTTCATTCTTTCTTCAATTCATTAAAAGCCTAATTCTCTTTTATGACAACAGGGTCCTATTGTAACAACAAGATTCAAAGTTGAATTACATCATTCAGACACTTGTTTTAAGAGGTGTTGATCTATCTTTGATAGTCTGTGTAGACTTGTCTGTTTATGAATTAAATTTCATGATTGATAAAGGATATTGTGCAGAGTCGAGTGGGAAACAATCTGTGGCAAGATGATCCATCTTTTAAAATTCAGTTTTTTACTTTCTATCAAAAGTCCTTTTGTATGGTTTTCATCAGGGACATCTAAGTTTGACTTTGGTCCAAACTCCCTCGGGGATTTTTGTAAAGAGAACGATTATTTTGATTTCTTGGAATGAAATAAGCGATTGTTATTCTGTCTCATCTTTGTTAATATGTGACTTGGTATTTTTTCTTTTGTCTCCACATTTACTCTTGCATCTATTATATTCAAAAAATTATATTAAATTGTTGAATTTTACATCAATCTTCTATTTTAAAAAAAATCATCCTAAGCCCTTGTAACTAATACTTGTGGATTAGGAACCAAATTTTGAGGTTATAAACATAGGGTGATATTCCCGTCTATCTTGCCTTAGCCAAGCAAGATCTGAAAATGCTTGAGTAAGATTATTTCATACCTTTTCCTCTACACGTTGCACTCACTTTGTACTTATACTTATATTCCTTAATGTATTCACGGGCTCACGGGTGGCAAAATCACAGACTCATAGCCTATCTTCATACCTTCCATGAACGTGCCACCAACACTTAGCTTCTTTTTCCTTCGCAGACTCATAATCTTGAAATCTTCCTTTCATAAGTTCGTACGAGAAGTCTCAACTCGTAACCATTTTTCCATCTACATGGACTCATAATCTTGTAACCTTCCCATCTCCACATACCCGCCATGCTCTTCGCACCCGAAGTCTTGGTACTTAGTCAAATTTTAAAATTTCATCGCGGGTTCAGGTGATCCCATATTTATTTTACCCTTGGTACTCCATCCACTCGTCCACTCAACTGATCCTTAGGACTTAACCGATTTTCCACTTCTTACTACAGTTTAGTGGGACTGACAATTGGCCTGCCAAATGGATCCACATCACCTGGAAACTGTCATCCCATCACACATGTACCTACCATCATGGAAATACACATCTTTCTTCTACCACGTCAGCTAACACGTGGCCTCCATGTCACATCGACATCATCGTATGAAAAAATACCCAATTTTTTCCAATTTTGCTTATGTTCAAAATTTCCAAACAGGCTCAATCCTTCACATTATCCATGAAATTTCTCTCAATTTTACTACAGTAATTTAATAAAAAAAATTGCAGACATACTCCAGAATTAATTCTCTATGAATTTTCGCTTCAACATTTTGCTAACTCGACCCATCCAGGCTCAGTGTTGAAAATTGGGCTATGATACCACTTTATAACGTTCCCAACCACCCAGGTTGGGCCACGCCACACTAAACTCTCCCTTTTTATAGCTACGATACCATAATGTAACATTCCCCAACCCAACCAAGGGACATTACAGTGCAGAATACACATAAAAATTAAATTTCTGCTAACTAAAGTAATTCTTTTACCGTTAGTTGATTTCTTGTAGCTTACAACTACAAATTTAAAACAAATTTAGCTATTGTCTATAACCATAAAATAGATGCATCTAAAGCATACTAATAATCAACATGAAATGCAACTAAACCGCTCATTGTAGCATCATATAAGTCATTCTCTTTTATGCAGAGTTCATTCACAACAATAACACATGTAAATAACTCAACAATAAGTTAAACCACTTATCTTTAAACAAGAATTGTGCAACCAGTTGCTTGGGACAAACGTTCCACCCAACCATAGACTAACTATTCCAAATCTCAACAACCAGTCACCCTCGAGCTGAGGCTAGTAATCCACAAAACAGGGTGGTCTCTCACAGTCCACTCGCAACTCATAAAACTCATAACCCAACTAATATTCTCCTACAAATATCTCGATTTTTCTACCAGTTCTCTTCCTCCTGACCTGCCCAACCCAAGGAATGCACCATTAATTTATCAGGGATAACCCAAGGGATGTACCATCCATTTATCAGGATTATCCCAAGGAATGTGTCATTTGTTTATCGGGGATTCTCTAGCACATGTAACTAGGAATCTCTGAGTTGGGAACTCAAGGGAACTTGTTGCTAGGAAAAATACCAACAAACCAACAACAAATACTTGTTGTTACAGTGCAACTCACTCTGGAGTTCACTTTTTAGGCCTGACAACCTGACTCTTTAATATTTAGCTCCAAAATGCTCCAAATACATTCTAGCTTGCTCTATAATCCACTCTCCATGGTTGCACCCACTCCAAGCTCTCTTTCACGCTCTCCCCTTTCCCTCATGCACAAAAACTCTCTCTTTTTCCATTGAATAAGGTTGCCATTATTCTATAATTGTGCTCAATTGGGAGGACAACCCTTAAGGATTCATAAATACACTTTCTTGGGTCATTAGAATATCAAGACTTCATAGTGGGACCACAACATTTTCTTCCATAATACCCTTTCATGATTAGACCCTCAACATTACAAGATTAAAATAATACGAGGGTCGATATGGTAAATGATTTAAAACTTACTTTAACCCATAAAATGGATGATAATAAATCAAATCAATGTGCTTCCTTACCAAACAAAACTCTTAACCCTAGGTAATCATGTGTGGTATATGCACATATACCATATAATGATATAACCCCTCACTGAAATGGAGCTTGATATATCATATAATTGAACACCTTCCCATAATTGTATATTTCTTTGATGAAGGGTGCATGTGTACATCCATCCTCCTAACTTGTTTTCTCTCTGGAACTATGAGAGCTAATATTAAGTGTTCATTTTTCATGGACAACCATGGGGGAATATCGTTATTATTGACTATAATTGGCTAAATAGAAAGTTGAATTTTTTGAGTGATTATGGGTTAACTCCATCCATGGTTATGCTCAATCATAGCCTTCATATTTTCTTATTGAATTTCTCAAGCCATGTGCATTTTATATGTTTCATGGATGTTGAATTAGTTGGGATTCACATAACTACAATATTGCTCCAAAACTAAGTCAAAGATAAACACATTAAGTAATGGGGGGATCTATGATTGAATATGTGATAATGGAATAGAGTTTCTACAACAAGTTTATTCACTATGAGTTTTCTACACCTCATCTTAGCACCATGGACAATGAGGTGCAACTAGTAAATTATGGAGAAGGGGAGGAATATTGCCCCAATTCTATTTGTAGGTCTCAAGAGGAGTTATTTGAGATATGAGAAATCTCCAAATATTTAAATGGAGTTGTGAAGGTTGATGAGGTGGAGGAAGCTCATCCATTCAATGACAATGATGGATATGCAAATATCACGAGGTTATGTCCCGACAATATCACTCATGATTGTATTCTATTGGTTGATTAATATCATTTGAAGTCTATTGTTCCCTCCCTACCTCATGATAATGGTGAGTTTCAAGAAGGTTCAATTTTAATGAATGTTGAATCTTTGTATAGGAACCCTTTGAAGGAATTTTCTTTGGGCCAATTGTTGCAAAATATTGAAGATTGTACAAAGGGGATTTTGATAGGTATTGAACCTTTGTTTTCTCCACCACTCGATTGTATCATGAAGTTGAAAGAACTTATCAGGTTGAGTAACGGGTCTACAAAACATTTCTCTGGTACAATTTATAGCATCGAAGGCAATTTGGATGCTAGTTTTTTGTCCTCAAGGAAAGTGAAGCCAAAATTGACAATGGTGATCCTAATAGACAGAGTGACAATTTCCGCTAGGCTCGACATAAAAAATGTGTCAAGTCTAGATTGGAGAAGGTAAATATGGTTATTGGTCGTGATTTGAAGATTTCAGAGGTAGAAGGAATGATGCCATTAGTATTTGTTGGAAGATTTATGGGTAATAATTTGAAAGAGGATCTCTCAAAGGGTGGTTATCAAATAATTGGCTCCCAGCTTTGGGATACATTCCAAAATTTCACATTTTGATGAGAGAATGGATTTGAGGATTGTTGAGGATGTAGCCACTACAATCAACAACTAATGGATGTGGGGGTCATCGAGGTTATGCCTAAAACCTTGGACTCCATGCTTCTATTTGAGAGGAGAGCCCGTGTACATCCAAAAAATATGGGTTCTCCTCCTAGGTCTCTCCATCATTTTATGGAATGAGAATATTTTGACGCAATTAGGAAACACCATTGGGAATTTTTTTTCTTTTGAAGATGGGTTCCTCGAAAAAGCGAACAGAAGATTAGATTCCATCATTTTATGGAAGGAGATTTTGAACATGAAGTTACCAATGTAGAGTTGGATGAATAAGAAGATCAATGATATCATCATCATCGTTCTCACCATAATCATTGTCATTATTTTCATTGCCATCACCATAATCAACATTTATCGTCGTTGTCATCATCATCATTGTCGTGGTTGTCATCATCATCATTGTCGTGGTTGTCATCATCATCATTGTCATTTGTCATCATCATCATCGTCATTTGTCATCATCATCATAGTCATTGTCATAAACATGATCGTCGTCATCATCATCATCATCTTCCATTTTCATAATATTTTCCATCCTCATTGTTAGCATCATCGCATCATTGTCATTGTCATCATCATTGTCATTGTCATCATCATTGTCATTGTCATCATCATCGTCATCATCATCATCTTCCATTTTCATAATCATCATCATCTTCATCATTGTCATCATCATCGTCATCATCATGATCATCATCGTCATCGCCATTCACCCTGCAGCATCAACCGATGCCAATGGTCATGTCGACTACTCCTCCAGGTAAAAAACATAGTCATGATATTTGTATTAATGAAACCTTGTGCATACGAATAATAATAACTTATAACCATGTCCTTCTAACACTTTTTGTTTTTGTAGTGGATGCCCCCGTAATGCAACATAGTCCACTGGTACGTCGTACTACTAGAAGTAGTACAATGGTGGAGATGATGCATAGTCATGGAGCAGGACCATAAGAAGGTCCAACAACTAAAGGGGATGAAGACTAATGTATGTCTGATGATTTACTAAAGACTTTTATGAAAACTAAGAAACATAAATTAAAGAAGTGATTGTAAATATTTTTAGGGCAAAATTTATTTATACTATAAATTATTAGTTATGTTATTAGTTATGCAGTTTTTGTTTAAATTAATATGCATTATTGGGTATGGGGAGTTGAGAGTGATGCGAAGGGGGGAGGGGCCAAATGAGATTCCATCTTCACGTGGTTGGTCATGTTTAGTAGAGAATAAATTATTCTTGAAACCAAGAGGAGCTCATTAAGGTATTCCTATTATTCACTTAATGATATTGTCTTTAGAGATTATTGAATGTAAATATTTGACATGGCATTTTCAGCGTTATCATGATCAATATTGTCATTGTCATTGTCATCATCGTCATTGTGATTTTCATCATCAAGATCATCAATGTCATCATCATTTTCTTCCATTGTCATTATCATCATCGTGATCATATCGTCATCATCATTGTCATCATCATCGTCATTTTCATCGTGATCAACATCATTGTCATTGTCATCATCATCATGAACATCAACATTGCCATATTCATCATCGTCTTCCATTTTCATCATCATCATCATCATTGTGATCAATATTGTCTCCATCATTGTCATCATCATCATTATTGTCATCATCATTGTCATCGTCATCATCACTGTCATTATCATTGTCATCATCAAGATTGCCAATGCCATCATCATTCTTTTCCTACATTGTCATTGTCATCATCATGATCATTGTCGTCTTTGTCATGATCAGCATGATCATTGTCATTGTCATCATTATCATTAATGTCATTGTCATCATCATTGTCATTGTCATCGTCATGATCATCATTGTCATCATCATTGTTGTAGTTTTCATTGTCATCATCATCGTCGATGATGACATCCCTAATCCCTATAACCACTTTACATGATATTAATATGACCATTTGTATCATGCCCAACTCAGTGACCTACAAAATTGTATTATCCTAAGCACTTATATCTATAACACCTAATCTCTAACGTTGGTAACTCCTAAGTCCATTAACCCCTTACACCTAGTTAACCCACAAAATTGTTAACACCTAACCCTTTACCCATAAACCCTATAACCACAACAACCTTAATATAAATTATATTATATATAAAACCTTAATATAAATTGTATTATATATAAAACTTTATTATAAATTGTACTATATATTTGTTATATAGTACAATTTATATTATATAATATAAATTGTATAATATATTTGTTATATTATATGGCGTTTTTTTTTTCCACGGAAAAAAGCGTAATTATATTGATCCAAAGAGAACCAAACCGCATTATGAAATCAGAAAAGAAAAACCCCAAAGGGGCACAAAATCTGGCTCGTAAGCCACAAGGAAAATACAATCAACGGGAAACCGGGGGGAAAACCCCAAATAAGCCGAACAAAACCATATACAGGATGTTCCTCCATGGAAATAAACCTAGAAATGCAATCCCAATAAACCCTAGTGATCATATGGACCAGATCAGAGTGGTATGAGAACATCTCACATCAAAAGAACCAAATAGCACCAACATCATTAAAGGCCACGACCAATAAAATACGAAAAAAAGAGATGACCAGAAGTTGCACGCCCTCCCTAAGGACCTCAAAGTACCAAACACCGCACACCCAAAGATAGGACCTCAAAGCTCTGGCCAAACCCTCGCCATATATGAGGAAGAAAGCCATCAAAAACCACCAAAAGGAGTCAATTTTGAGCATACATCAAAGCCTGAACAAACCAATGAAACCAAAAAACCACAAACCGGAAAGCAGAAGATCCAAACTCCAAGTCCCGAATCCAAATCGAAACATCCACTAAAGTTGATCCGATACATGAGATTCAGATCTAAACCAGAGAAGACACGGCCACCAAAAAACCAAAGATAACACAATAAGACCGGTCTCCTGCAAGGCACGAGCTCCATAACTAACAGATCCAACACAACCCCGGTCACAGGAGAGATGAGGCAATACCAGCGCTTGCAGCAAACGCGACAGGGGAAATTTGTGGCTCTGCGGCTAGGGTTTACCCCCACCACAGAGCCACGATATTTATTTTTGCCAAAGTCATATTATATGGCATTTTAATAATACATATTTTATAAAACCCGTCAAAATTGAAAACCTGTATCAAATTGCAAAACCAAATAAAATGACAAACAAAACCCTCTTGATAGGATCAAGACCTTGACATCGAATAATTTTGACCCGCCCGACCTGACCCCGACTGCAAGAGCCAAAATAGAAGACACGATGAGACATAGAACGATAGAGAGCAATAGAGGACAGATATTGAGACATAGGAGTGATAGAGGAGACCCTAGCTCGAGCGACAAAGGAGACCCCACACGAGGAATGTCGCCCAAATACATAATTTTGTTCTAACCGTTTACAAAGGGATCATAGATAAATAATATGGATTGTACTAGAGGAGTTTTGAAGATCAAGGAAAAGCCAAAATCTGTCTCATTTGAAACCTCCCCTAAATTCTATCTTACAAGATTGTAGGGGGCAACGATGGAAGCAACATATCATTATGTTGGGATTCTGTTCCACTTTAACACTCGCGCTTATCCATTTTTTTATTACATATATTTTTTTTGAAACATGAACACTTCAAACTTTATGTTTTCCAATTTTGGCATCTGGTAGAAATCCCAAATATTTCTCTATAGAATCTGCAATTAGTTTGTAAATTTGTCAAGGATCAAAATATCTACATTATAAAATTATAAAGTATGATTTTTTTTTAAATTATAAAAAATATTTTCATATCTTTGATACTAGCCATTTTCCTATTGTATTCGGATCCCGACTTTTCAAAAATCTAGTGTATATGTATCCCTATCCTGGTAACTTAGGATTTTTCCAAAATATTTCATTTTGCATCCTGCTATTCAATTCTTGTGGTTGTTTTAACTTGTGTAATAAGAAACATTGGAGTGAGGATGTTGCCACTGTAATAGGTGTGCTATATTATACAAATTGTTGTCAAGCCATTTTAACCCAGGGATCACATGTCTTCCCTAAGTTACATAGAGTTGGAGAAGTTAGAACACTACATTTTCAAGGTGTAACAACCTCTTCTTCCATTTCAATAAGTTTTCCTTTGCCACTTCATAGTGAGGAAATGGCGCAAGATCTTGTATATGAATTATGGACCTTTGTTGATAGGTGCTCACCTTCAAATTGACATTTTTTGTTAATGTACATTTATGTAGGTTTTAATATTTTGTAATTTTATGTAATCATGTCAACTTCAGTGTTAATGAAATTGTGACATACAAAGAAACACTGATTTCTAATTGTACATTTACATTTAGCCATTGATGCATTATAGAAGTTTAAATCTACCAAATTCAAACAATGTTATGCCAATTACACTGGAACTATAAAGGACATTGTCCATTCGGGCCAGATCAACACAGAAAGGAATGAATTCAAATTGTCCTCCCAACTTTCCAATTAGCAGTCTTAGTGTATCCTTTGCTTGAACTCATATTTGACAACCATGTGATGCTTGTGCCTGATGGTTACAATCCGCCTCTCATCTATGTGAATCAACTTCCAAAGGTATATTCAGTGTAAATTCTAGTAGATACGAAATTGTGTGAATCCTAGATCTCTCCTAAATTAATCAATTGTTATGTATGTGTGATTTTCCAGTTATTTTCTTAATGAAGAATATTTTATTAAGATCATGTGAATATTCACACTTCTTTTCATAGTTGTTTGTCTTGTCTCCTCATCTTGTCTAAAATTTGAGGTTCACATGCTTTGTTTCTGTTGGAAATATATAAGGTATACTCATTGATTTGCAACTTGTATGCAACCTCCCTTTATGAGATATTTGAGTGGCCATTCGTATTGTAGCTTGAAACCCATACTTGTATTGTAGCTTGAAGAATTGTATCTCGTACCCCAGAGACATGAAAAAATTTGACATGTGGCAGGGTGATTGTGGGAAGGCACCAGACAACTCACATCAGGTAAAGCGTTCATATTCATATGAATTATTGTTGACAATCATTCATTTAACTTGTTTATTTTTTGGTCCAGACAAGCACACCAGAGCACGATGATCAGGGTGATGAAATGTATGATTCCCTCAACCCAATTGAAAGAATTAGAAAGGGCTTGCGAAAGGCAAACAAAGAACTCCTTCAATTGGCTAGTTGTAAGCCTACAAAGGAGACCACAACAAGGATGAGAGAGTTAGAGCATACTATATATCAATATGTGATAAGCGCCATTTTTAAAATAGATTATTTATGACATATGATAATTAATGATTTTTTGTTTCGTATGTTAACTAAAACAATTTCTTTCTACATAAATATTTCGAACAACCGCAAGATCTTGGTCGTGGGGACGTTCCTATTAGCAGTGGTGCAAAAACCCCACAACACCCTCACACAAGCCACATACCTTCAAGGCTATTTACCTCTCTATGTGTGGCTCAGATGACTATAGCTCCTGGGGGCCATGAGATGCCCCCACCGTTCACGTCAGACCATGGCGCACATGATGGTTTAGTAGATGGTGAATCTCATGAAGAAGAGTCTACACACTGCTATCCTGGAGCAACACGTGTTCAAACCACGAGAAAAATATTGGTCAAAATTTTGATGGACAAAGATTGTGTACCCTTGAAGATGCCACAAGTCCTAGGTAGTTATTAATATCTTAGTTAATTCATATTATTTAAATATTGAAACCTGCATTTTTCAAATTATTTTAAACTAATTATCATATTTTTTTGCAGGAAACAACATTTTTTACAGGACGTTGCATGACAAGGCATTAGAGATTTTTGGGCCCACCACTCGCAGACAGTTGAATTCCAAAAAAAAAGAATTGAAATACAAACTTATTAACCATTTGGATGGCATGTTTGGTGATTCGTTCAACAAACAAGATATCACCTCGAAGGCGGGTACATATTTGAAATATGTCAGAGATCAATATAGGACTCAATTGGTAAAAAACCCTAAGTATGATCGTCATGTCTCTATTACAAAGAGGGAATGGAAGAATATACTAGAGGATGCAAAGGAGTTTGCATTGAGACATGAAGGGAAGACACCACCTAACCCTAGGAGGTAAATAATATTTTGAATTGAATATGACAAACCTTCTTTACTTGATCTGTAGAAAAAATTGGGTTGTCTAAGTACATATTTAAAACTTTTCATAGTCTCCCGGACACGTAGAAAGCCACCAAGGAGAGACAAGATAAACACGGGTAACACAAACTTGGTCAAGCTGGATACCTAATATTAAAAACTTGAATTGTAAGTACCGAATAATTTTACTATATTATTCATATAATCATAAAAATTTATTTTAATTGCAGCCAATAAGAAAAATTCATCGTATTATGCAATGTAGGGGGATACATTCAACAGTTCCCCCATTGAAGAAGACATGAATATTGGCGTCAAATTGTTCTTTCAAGCAGTGGTTGAATATAGAAAAAGATTGGGGCAAACATAATCAACTGACCCTTCGGGAGAGATGGTAAGTAAAATGACAAGACTGTAATTGTTCATTAATTGCAAGTACATATATAGACGGTTGATATATCACATCAATTAATTGTCTATTTTTTTAAGCATGCAAGCAACCCCAGTTCATTCGACAACGATACTGGATAGGAACCCCATGATTATGCTAGTGTGCATACCCATCACAGTATGTGTATTCAAAATCAATTGTATATATTGACGATTAGTAATATTTAGTTGCAAATGGTGTACTTATAATGTTTCTTGTTTGAATGGTAGAGGATGTAGATGAGGTCGATGCTCACATAGGAGAGGAACCGACCATAACCCAACCAATGGTGTCGACTACTCTTCCAGGTAAAAAATAGAGTCATGATATTTGTATTAATGAAAGACTAATATGAATAATAATAACTAACAATGTACTTTTAACGCTTTATATTGTTCTAGTGGATGCCCCTGTAGTGCAACAATGTCCAGTAGTACATCATATTACTAGAAGTAGTGCAATGGTAGAGACAACGCATAGTCATGCAGCACGACTAGAAGAGGGTCCAACAGCTGAAGGGGTTGAAGACAATGTTAGTAGTGATGATGTAGTATTTAATAATTTTATTAAAAGGAAGAAACCGAAAATGAATTGATTGTAAATATTTTCAGGACAAAATTTATTAATATAAATTATTAGTTGTACATTTTTTGTTTAAATTAATATGCATGATTGGGTATGAGGAATTGAGAGTGATGTGAGGGAGGGGCCAAATGTGCTTTCACCTTCACGTGGTTGGCTATGTTTAGTAGAGAATAAATTATTCTCGAAACCAAGAGGAGCTCATTAAGGTATTCTTATTATCCATTTAATGATATTGTTTTTAGAGATTATTGAATGTAATTTGATGTGGCATTTTATGTTCTCCCTTAATATTGATGTTTTCCAATGTTCAATGTGCATAAAGGACTATTCCGAGGACTTGGAAATGTACAATTATTTCTCGAGATAGCGATCTATTCAATGAACATTGACAACAATATTGATAAATCAGATGGCAAGAAAAAGTGAGTTTCAATTTTAAAGTTTCTTGTACTAAGTTTGATTCTTTTCTTAGTTATATGTTTCTATTTGTATCGGCTTGTTATTTAATATTGTTGACTTATATCTATAGCTCAACAAAATAACATCTTATGTTTTGTTTGTGTAAAATAAATAGTTTAATAAATGGCCCCTATATCACCATCAATATAAATCAATGTTATCATATTTGAGATTCACACTTTGAGATAGCCTAGGTTTCCACCCTAGGGAGGATGCACCCACCTCGCCAACAACTTTCAACTCAACGTCTATCACTTAAGGAGCTCATCCTCTTTTCAATCTTTATATTTTGACTTGATTGTATTGAGTGTACTCATGTAAATGTGTCTTTCCATCCCTCTGACTATGTGCATGAGTTCTTTAATATTTCTCCATATTGTGTTGAACCATTGGGAGGTTTTATTTCACACCCTCCAATAGAAGTTTTACCATCCAAGCCACCTATAAAATATATTGTCCATATGGTAACATCCCTCAAGAACCTAGTTAAGACATAACAATAGTACATTGAGGTGTTCACTTGGATTTGAATTCAACTCCAGGTTCTAGATCTAGAGGAGGTATTCATTGTATCACCACTTGGGAGGTATACTTTTACACCCTCCAGTACCATTTTTACCGTCCAAGCCACCTCACAAATTTACTATCTAAATGGTATCATCTCCTTCAAGAACCTACGGATACATTACAATAGTACATTGAGGTGTTCACTTGGATTTTCATTCAACCCCAGGTTCTAGATCTAGAGGAGGTATTTATTGTTAAATTTAATTCTATTGGATTGGATTTTATTAGATTCAAAGTTTCCATGTTTGAAAGTCTTTCCCTTGACTAGGAATTGGAACATGCCTCAAAAGTTGAATGTAAAGTTCAATGGTGGAATAATTTCCAATCCTCCCAAAACCATAATTCTCATTCCAACCCCCACAATTAGAGTGATCCCAATAGTCCTATAGCCTTTACTCCTCATCCATAGAACCCTGTGTTTGTTAATCCTTCTTCTCCTAGAACTAATCAATGGTTCCACTACCATTGCACACAACCAACACTACAACAAATAGCCATGCTCTCAACTATCCATAATCATCTTAAGCACTATATATTGACTCGCTCTCGTGTATTCACAAGTCCAACATTACATCCCACACTTTGTATCCTCTAACAATTGCATAGATATTGAATTCTCTCACTTGCCTTTTTTTTTAATTGAACACAAAGAATCTTCTTCGACCTCTACCAAAATTCCTAAATCTTACGCTAATACACTACATAGTCTCATATAGGATCTCTTATCACTCCAAATTCATAAAAAAGTCTAAAACCAATAACTATATTAATCACTATAGTTACAGGCTCTCAGACATGATCACTATATTAATTCAATGGTATCATTTAGATATTCCTTTTGTCCAGCCACATCAAAATCTGGGACACTAGGAGAAGTTTTTGTAATCTTCCCTGGCAATGTCATGTCTAGGTTTACATGAGTCATAGCTCAACCTTGGGTGACAATGTTGACACTTGTACTTATCCCCTTTTTAGCATCATTGATTGGATCGTTGATTATCATCACACATATGGATTCACTGGCCTCAAAATCCCTTATTGCACCTGGATTGCACTTGGATGACAACAATAGAGATTTTCAAGTATGGTGCAGACCTTGAAGGCCTTATGAACAATTATTTTCTTCGTCAGGAGTTTGATGCAGGAGCATCTGACAACAAGCTCTAGAACTGACCATAGGGTTAAAAAATTTACCAAGGGAGTTGGTTCCCTAATTTTATTTTATAATATTTGTAAAAGATATCTCGAAGATTGATTTGTTTCATAGTTGTTAGTTTGTTGCTGAGATTCAGGAAATAATTCCTAGTATAGAGGTTTGTTTAGACATTTCAAGTGAGTTGGTTTTGCAAAAGTTATTTTGAGAGCTCTGTGAATATATTTGTAATTTTATAATTTGACATAGGTTAGGAAGACAGAGCGAGAGAGGAGGAGTGGTTTTGGAGAAATTCCATGTGTGTAGGTTGTGAGAGAAGTGTTGAATATTCTAAAGTTCCAGCATGTTCCAAAAATTACTGTGTTAATTCTGTAATATAGAATTGTGTGTATGAGCAGAGTTGGTTTTTTTTATTTCATGATTTGTCTCCATCTTGGGTAACACGTATGTCATATTGTGTGAATCGATAGATTGGAGTTCATTGTGTGGTGAATCAAACCGAGATTTTGTATTGGAATCATATTGTTCGAGATCAAGGAAAATCCTCCTTGTAGCGGGGAGATTTAATTATTATTATCATTACTTGAACGAGACTAAATATGGATTGTTGGATCATAGATCTAGTATGTAGGGGTCGTAGGATCGCGTTTAAGGTTGATCATTTATTAACGCAAGGATCCACGGTCCTCGTCGACATCACATAGGAGAGAATCTCAAAGGTTAATAAATGTGTGGGTGTCGAGGGTGGTCTATAAACTTACCACTGAGACACATGTTCCACGATGCTAGTACTATGGCCCCCTAGAATTGATTTGTAATACCATCATCTAACCCCTCGAGACACTATATATGAAAACCACTTTCTGAAAGTGGTAAACCACGGTTTTGTGTGAATATTTAGCCAGAGGTATAGTATATGGTCGCATGGAGACTT
The DNA here is from genome assembly GCA_009831015.1 of Picea engelmannii. NCBI lineage: Eukaryota > Viridiplantae > Streptophyta > Pinopsida > Pinales > Pinaceae > Picea > Picea engelmannii. The sequence continues at coordinate 301,992 of ML779164.1, forward strand.
AGTGCCATATCAAATCATAACCGAGGAATCACAAAGGAGCTAGCACTGGTTCGAAAATGCGCTTAACATAAACCTGGTATCTTTAGTTTTATTAAATTTTAGCCTTATCTAGGCCCTAAGTTATTAGATTTAATTATATTAGTTTTAAATTTTATTTAGTTTTGATAGTTATATTTATGAGTTTTTTGTATATATTGATTCAAATTTATAAAATTAATCGTATTTCATTTCAAATATATAGAATATAGTATTAACAACTAATAAAAAAATGTTTAATTAGTTTTCAATACTATATTGTATATATTTAAAATGAAATACGATTAATTTTAATAAATTCCAATAAATTAAACAAAATACGATTAATTTTAATAAAAGGATGTGTTTGTGTGCAGATATATCATGATTAAACATGGAGCATTGATCAGAAAAGTGTGGAGATCTACGGTTTATAATGAACCTCGCTACACTAGGTCGATCGACATTTAAAAGGGCATGACCCTCGAGGTGACGTAGGGCGGATTTGACCCATTCTACGTGTCGACAAAAGGATCCACCTTGGCCCCCCGTCGTGTGGTATTGAAAACCATCTTTCAATCCCGTGCGGAACTATGAAATGAAACCACCCAAATGCTCCCGAAACTACTAGTTTTGTAAATATTTGATTTTTAAATATGTTATATTAGCAATTAATAAATTATTTGTTTAAATGTGTGTGTAAATGAAATATCGTTTGTTGGTTTCTCTTTATAAAAGTCCATTGGTTACTCTTAATGAAGGTTGAAAGCGACCTAAACTTACCCGAGCCTTTTCGGAGCGTACTTTTGTCAGATTTGTCAACAAAATCAAGGGTTTTCTTTAGCAATTGTTTCGGGTAAGATGATAAAGGCCCATTTCCTGTCAATTTATCAAAATGTCAAAACCATCAAGTTCTAAAAAGTTCAGAACCCTATCTACAATAGAACTTGATTTAAAGGATAGGGATTGTCAAATTTTTGACCCAATTACTTCATTTGATCTCTATGAATTGCATAAACTATATTTTCATAGATATAATTAGTTACATGATTATTTTCATGCATGGGAGTAGAACTTGGCCCGTTCATTGTTCTGCATACTTATAATTTCCCTGGAATTTGTTCACTAGTGTGCTTTGAATTATGTCCTATCCTCTAGGAGTATATTGTCCATAACTGGGTCATCGTTATTTGAAATTTTAGCTAAGTCGATTTGTGAGATGTTGAAAGTCCGACAAATTACGAATGGTCGGGTCTTAAATGAAGAAGCTTTAGCCATTGTCTATAAAGAGTTAAATTTACACAACAGACAAAATTTAATATTGTCTTTAATGGACAAAGATAGTAGTCCTCATGTAGAGTCTGGTAATTATGAAACTGTTATATTTTCACCAATCTCGCAAGAGATTATCAGCATGGCTTGTGTTGTTTTGGGATATGACATTGATATGATTGTGGATAACACTATATTAGGTCTATTTAAGTCTATTTTCCCTTTGACAATCCAACCCATTGCTAGATTCCATTTTGCAAAGTATATGGCTAATTCTCTTCTCTATCGACTCATCAAATTTACACTCAGTAGATCTTGTAGATATCAATCTTATCTAGTATTTCTGTTTTTGTTTTTCAAAGAAAATGAATTTTCAAATTTGAACTTAGAAACTGAAGATAATGTTGGAAATCGTATGTCAATCATTCATTGGACACCAATAGTCAGAAAGAAGTCACAAAATGTTGGGTTTTCAAACTTTGACAATACATTTATGGCCATATCATATACCCTATTTTGTGTTGAAATTCCTCCTAGAATATTTCCCGAAGTAAAGACATTTTTGGACGACTCTGCAGAAACTAAACTAGGAGACTGGTATTTATTTAAGAAATATACTAAAATACGGATATATGGAGCATAAATTAAACCTTTCAGATTGCCCAAATTCCTTACCCTAAGAATTTTTGCCTTAGAATTCATAAGGAAAAGTCTTAATTAAGATGATATTCATTTTGTTTCAAAGAAAAAGAGGATTAAGTTCAAGTTGAAAAGAGAAGTGGGACCTTTTATTGTGAACAATAGAAAATCTTTGCAAGTTGCAGAATCAATGTTGCAAGGATTCAATCTTGAGCAATGAGAAACATGGAAGTATGATCCTTTTGGAATCATATCATCCAAAAGAAAAGAGTTTCAATTAACTTCCTATAAGCACCATAGAAAACCTGAGGTGGAGCAAATAATGAACCTATACAGTTGGAAAGATCTTCAGAAGATTCTTCAGAGGAAAATACAGAATGTGTCTCAGGTTTCTCAGACAGTGGTCATTGATACACTCCAACAACAAGAGAAATAATTTAAAAGAATTTTTCTAGAGGAGCTTCGAGTTGTCTCATAGTCAGAAGATGGACATTTCAGGAAGAACCAAAGGATTGAAGGAAACACAGAGGAAATTTCAAAAGAATATCTTCAAGTTATAGAAGATACATTGGAAGAGACTCAAAAGAAACCTGCTTTTACAATAGAGTTTCTTCCATCGGTTGTCTTTGATAACATCCAGAATCAAGAAGGTGGAGAATCTTCAGAAATCAAGCCAAAAAATATATTTTTAGAATATGAGAAAATGAAGGACAAAAATGTAGAGATCAAGCAAATTTTGTTGCATGAACTTGATCAAGATTCTTCTAAATCTAGATTATTGTCTTCATTAGATTTTGAAAAAGGAAGATTTAATTTGTCACTATTAGAACCTAATGATCAAAACCTTAGAAGTGTTGACAATTATAGAGCAATAAACTTTTCAGTTGATATTGAACAAATTCATATAGTTGACAAGATGGACTTGCTCAGATAAACAGGAGAAATTTTGAATAGAGATGTAATCCATATGACTCTTGATATAAAGAAATTACAAAATGTAAACAGATCATTGAAGGAACAACAGAGACAAGAAAAGGTACTTACCAGGAAAAAACAAATAAGGATTGATGATTTGACGAAGAAACTCTTAATACTAAGAGACAATTCCAAGGTTGACAAGCCAATGAAATAGATAATGAGCTCAAAAGATAATGAGATCCTTATACTAAATAAGAAGCTACATTTGACTGATATTGATCATGTGCAGACTCCATAGCTACAGGCAATCCAATGGAAAAGAAAACACATTTTAAATCAAATAGTTGAACATGAATGAACAGATCAAATTATATGAACAACAAATTCATATTTTGAAACAAGCATCTTCATCATCACAAGCTTTAGAATCTAGAAATTCATTAGACGATCTAGTTAAGGCTTTATCTTAGCTAAATTTTAAAGAAATTGAATTGGAAAAATCCAAGAAAGAAGTGTCTACACAAAATGATGAAATAAAAATTCTGAGAGATCAAATTGCAGAAATAGATAAATAATTTAATATCTATCAGCAAGCTAAGGCTAAGATATAGGAGGATTATGAGCTATTGAAAACTAAATTAGGAGGAAAATCATATTTGATAGGAGCCATACTTTTTCTTTGGGACAAAATTGTTGAGGAGATAACCAAAATTTGGGATTATATCATAATAATGGATGAAGAATCTGGTTTGGCAAGGAAGGTGGACAAAGACATTAAAGTTGAATTCCAAGAGCTAAGAAACAGACTTGAGACAACTACCAGAATTATTAAGTTACTTAATTCCAAATCAAATGAGGAATTGAGTAAAAAAGGAATTAAAAATCGAACTAGTGTGGTCTTGGAGATTGAAAAGGTTTTTACAAAAAGAATCCTAATTCAACAAACTCAGAACAAATTAATTCCTCTACAAAGTAATGTTGAATGGTTTTCTAGCATTTACAAAAAAAATGGTTGAAAAGGGTTTACCAGAATGTTGGGATAAAATTGGAAATTTATTCTCTCTTCAAAATTACCAGCATTTTTTGATAAAATCTAGAGAGGATATAAATAAATTCAGGGGAATTACACGAATGTTAAAATCTCCAATAATTGTTGACCTTCTAGACAAAGACTTCTTCCTTTTATGGCAATTAAGAAATTTATTTGTAATTACCCCAACATATATTGAAGTGGATATTTCTTATAAGAAAATGATAACTTTTAAATATCCAACAAAGCAAGATTGGGATTGACCCATTCGGTTAGAATGACTTGGAAAACAACTTTAAGCAAAATCAGGGATTATGTTCTAGAAATATTTTATTTTTGTAATTTATGTTAACTTGTAAGTGGCTTGGATAACCATTTTTTGTTACAAGTGATATGACTATAAGTATGCACTTGATTGGAATGTAAAGGGACTTTTTTTGCTACAAGGTTCGAGAACAAAGAATTATTATTGAAAAGTTTTCAGAGATTAAAATATTCTTCTTTTGATGATCTCGGTTATGTGCTTCTAAGTAATATGTGCTTATGAGTTTTCATAATCATTTGCTTTCTTTATATCTGTGTGATAAGTGTGACCATTTGGTACGACATGCACTGTTGCAACAACAAAGGAAAATCATTAAACGTAGCTTTCAATTGATTCATTGTAAGTGTTTCTATGACCTCTGTTTTATTATTATGCCTTTAAATTTTGTTGGTTTTCTTCATATAAGATATGAGAGATATTCGATATATTATTACAATAATGAGTGTTCCATATATAGGGAGCATAAGGTGACCATCCATGAAAGGATGCGTCCCTTGAATAATCAATAACTATTTACTATTTTCATTTACTTATTATATATGATATTTAATAATCAATAATAATCATATTATTAATTATTATCTTTAGAGAATGTCTTCTCGATGTTGTCTAAACATCAACACTCCCTCTCAACAAGGGGACATTCTGCAACATGCCACTCTTGTCTTTGAAGTATACAAACTTCACCCTATAATCATGACACATGTCTGTCAGTCTTGGGAGACATCTCTCTCCCACCTGAACCGAGGAGAAACTCCTTTTGCGTCTCTCCCTCTGAGCCAATTAATTCAGGCTCACTTTGGGTCCGCACATAATAACATATAGCATCTTGAGTCTTTATCATTCATTGTCAAATCGCCATGACTAGGACAAAGACTATACCAAGATCTTTCACCACAGGCACACACCTATGAGTGAATGTCGACTTTATGCTAACTGACATGTGGAAATCACTTCAAGCACCACGAGTCCATATTATTCCTTGTCGTGATCAAGGAAGGACTACATCTGGGCACATTTACCACAAGTGCACCTTTGTGATAAATGTATCCTATCTCCCTTGGTCTACAGCCCAATATAGGATAAGTTATGCCCGATGTTGAAACATCAACACTCCCTCTTAGCTAGGGAGGTATCTTTCCATAGTATTACACAACTATTGTCCAGAGACACGCAGTCTCCGCCAGTGGTACAAAACCACCATAGTAGTAAAATATTTGTTACACATGGCACTCCCATGTGGACTTCTAGAGGCTACTCCTCTAGGAACACTTCTAGAGGCTACTCCCTCTAGGACGTTGGGCTATAAGCCAAAATTCACTTATCCCTTATCGAATAAGAGTCCTCACATATCAACTCAACTCAATTCACAAAGGAGTACGATCAAGAGAAATTTTGTCACACATGGCACTCCATGTGGACTTCTAGAGGCTACACCCTCTAGAAACACTACGATCAACTCCCATAGTGTATGACGTCAAGGGTCAACTCCCTTGACATGTCCTCATGTGCTCTCCACATGGGACGTTGGGTCATAAGCCCAATTGCACTTATTCCTTCTCGAATAAGTGTTCCACTTATCCCTTCTCGGATAAGTGTCATCACATATCAACTCAACTCAATTCACAGAGGAGTACGATCTGGAGAAATTTTGTCACACATGGCACTCCATGTGGACTTCTAGAGGCTACACCCTCTAGAAACACTAGGGTCAACTCCCATAGTGTATGACGTTAAGGGTCAACTCCCTTGACATGTCCTCATGTTCTCTCCACATGGGACATTGGGTTATAAGCCCAACCGCACTTATCCCTTCTCGGATAAGTGCCCCACTTATCTCTTCTCAGATAAGTGTCATCACAGATCAAATCAACTCAGTCATAGAGGAGTACGATCTGGAGAATGTCTCAGGAAGCTGCAAACATCAACACTCCCTCTCAGCGAGGGAGGCATTATCTGCCATGCCAAGTCTGTCACGAAAGTACTTAACCTTCATCCTGGTTTGGTAAGAACATCAGCAACCTGCTCATATGTAGGAAGGTACTGCACCAATACTTCTTTCCTCTACACCATGTCTTGGATGAAATGGTACTTGATCTCAAGGTGGTTCGATTTGTCATGAAACACTGGATTATCAGAGATCTTCACACAACTTTAGTTACCATAATGAATAATGGTGGAATCCAGCACATGTTCGAATAAATCTACACGAAGCTTGTGAAGCCACACTGCTTCACGGACTATCATACTTAATGCAATGTATTATGCTTCTGTTATGAGCAAATCCACAGAAGTTTGTTTCCTACTACACCAGTAAACCAAGGAAGATCCCAAAGTGAAGCAACACCTGAAGGTGTTCTTTCTGTCCACTGCACTCCCTGCCCAATCAGAGTCAATATATTATTGCCATATCATATCAATATTGGAGGTATATCTTAGACCATGTCGAACTGTGCCTCGCAAGTAGCTCAACACATGTTTCACAACAATGTAGTGTGTCTATCTCAACTGACTTATAAACTGGCTAAGTGCACTCACTGCATAGCAAATATTTGGTCTGGTGTTAACCAAATACATCAATTATCCAATCAACTGTATGTATAGAGTCAGATCAATTTCGTCAAAATCGGAAGAAGACACACTTAGTTTCTTTAAATTCATCATTATTGGTATAGCCACGGGCTTGAAGTTTAGTATCTCAAACTTCTTCAATGTCTCAACTGTGTACTTCCCCTGACTCGAGAAGATCTCATCAGTTCTCTGCGACACCACTAGTCCCAAGAAGTAGTGAATCATACCAAGGTCCTTCATCTCGAACTCAGAGGCCAACGGATACTTGCATTCAATAATAAAGCTCTATGTACTTGTGAGGAATAAATCATCAATGTAGAGGACCAAAATCAAGGCCTCGCCATTAGCAGTTTTGTAGTACAAGTTGGGATCAACAACACTTTTTTTGAAGCCCAAAATCATCAGGTGTCCATCAATTCTCTCATACCAAGCTCGAGGTGCCTGCTTGAGTCCATACAGGGCCTTCTTCAACCTACACACATGAGACTCCTTCTCATGTATGACGAAACCATCTGGCTGCTCGATGTATATTTCTTCCCCAATCTCTCCATTGAGAAAGGTTGTATTCACATCCATCTAATGTAGTTTCCAACCCATGGATGTTGTGAGGGAAATAATCATTAGAATAGAAGTGTATCGAGCAACATGAGCAAATGTCTCCTCATAATCTATTCCCTCCACCTGAGAGAATCCTCTAGCAACAAAACTTGCTTTGTGCTTCTCGATGCTTCCGTCAGTTGTATGTTTGATCTTATCGATCCATTTGGAAGTCACTACAAACTTCCTTCCAGGTCTCAAAACAATATACAGATAGCAGATAGCAGTTTTCAGAGATGTTGAGATGATAATCCAGCAAGTTAGGAATGCTTATCGGGCTAAGCATCCTCGGCTCAGAAGTTACAGAAATGAGGTATGGGACTTAATCGATAATTTCTGCTCGGCTTTCAACATTTATTTTATTCCAAGAGAGGAGAATACTTTGGCCGATTCCTTAGCTACCTCAGCTAGTCTGTTCAAGATCCCTCTGCCGCCTAAGATCAAATGTGGGGTTGAGATAAGATACAAGCCATCCATCCCGGACAATGTCAAGCACTGGAAGGTATTCGAAGACGATCTTGAAATCGAAAAAATTCTTTAGTCCGTCGATGAATTTTTGGCATTGCACATTGATTAGGACCCTGATCCCGAAGGTGACCCTCACCCTAAGGTATTTTTAAATAAAATTTTTAATCACCATATTGTTCAGTTGCCCAGCAATCACATTCTGAAGGGACTAGTCCCTTTGGAAAGACTATTCGATGGGAATGACGTGGCAGTAAAGGGTAGGATTTCAAGAGGAGATGTTGATACAGCTAAGTGCAACATTGGCCTACAGGAGGAGCCTGAGTTTGTCAAGTTGTCAAGTAGCCTGACCCAAGAGCAGAGGGCCAAATATACTGAGTTATTAAAAGAATTTGTTGATGTGTTTGCATGGACCTATGAAGACCTCAAGACATATGACACAGCTGTCATTGAGCACAAGATCCCACTGAAGGAAGAGGCTAAGCCATTTAGGCAGAAGCTAAGACAGATAAATCCCATGTTGTTGCATGTCATGGAGAGAGAAGTGAAGAAGTTGTTAGATGCCCAAATCATTGTCCCCTTGAGATATTCTAAATGGGTGGCCAATTTGGTTCCGGTGAGGAAGAAAAGTGGAGAAATCAGGCTCTGTGTTGATTTCAGGAACCTGAACAGGAGCTCAAAGAAAGACAACTATCCCTTGCCCAACATGGAACACATTTTGCAGAGGGTAACTGGTGCATCTAGGATATCCATGATTGATGGTTTTTCTGGCTATAATCAGATATCAGTCATGCCTGAGGACAGAGAAAAAATAGCCTTCACCACTGCTTGGGGCACATTCATGTACACCAAAATGCCTTTTGGATTGATGAATGCGAGGGCAACATTTCAGCGAGCCATGGATATAGCCTTCATCGGGGAGAAAGATCAGTTTGTGGTGATATATCTGGATGACATCACAGTCTTCTCCAGGTCTGATAAAGAGCACCGCTGCCACTTGAGGAGAGTTTTCTTGAAATGCCTGAACTTTGGCCTATCCTTAAATCCCAAGAAATCTTTGCTTGTTATGAAGGAGGGGAAGCTGTTAGGCCATCTAGTATCAGCAGAAGGAGTGAGGATTGATCCCAGCAGGGTAGAGGCAATTCAGACCCTATCACTTCCTAGGTCTAGAAAGGAAGTTCGGGCTTTTTTGGGGAAGATTACCTTTCTGAGGCGGTTCGTCTCGAATTTTGCTGAGTTGGTGAAACACATCACAGTTATGCTTAGAAAGGGAAATGAAGTAAAATGGACTGTTGAACCTAGGGAATCTTTTGTCCAAATAAAGAAGGCATTGACTGAAGCACTTGTGCTGATCAGTCCTAACTATTCCAAGGATTTCCTAATTTTTTATTTTGCTTCTTTTGATACAGTAGCAGTGGTATTATTGCAGAAAAATGAGGAAGGGAGAGAGCAACCTATTTCCTTCTTCAATAAGGCATTGAGAGATGCAGAAATCAAGTACGAGATCATGGAGAAGCAGGCCTATGACTTGGTGAAAGCTCTCAAAGCTTTCAGAGTCTATGTCTTGCACTCGAAAGTGACTGCATACGTTCCTTCAGCCTCTGTGAAGGAAATCCTTATACAACCTGACATAGATGGGAGAAGAGGTAAATGGATTGCTAAGATCCTGGAGTTTGACCTAGAGATTAAGCCCACCAAGTTGGTTAAAGGGCAGGGTTTAGCCAAGCTGCTAGTTGAATCCAATTATGAGGCCTTGGGGGTTAGCTTCATCAATGCTTGCTCAAGAAATCAGCAAGCTGAGTCATCCAACAAAAGCTCTCAGAATGGCTTATCACTAGTTGAATGCACCTGGTATAGAGACATTATGTACTTTTTGCAAGAGTTGAAGCCTCCTGATGGAATGGGAAAAAGCAAGGCAAGAGCTTTAAAGCTCAAGGCGGTCAGGTATTTCCTTATTGACCATGTCTTGTACTGGAGAGATCCTCTAGGGGTGTTTCTGAGGTGTCTGAACCCACAGAAAGCCCGGAAAGTTATGTTTGAATTCCACAACGGCCTTTGTGGGGGCCATCATTTTTGGAAGACCACAACCCACAAAATTCTCAGGGCTGGGTACTACTGGCCTACTTTATTCACCAATGTCTACAGAGAAATTAGAGCTTGCATCAAATGCCAAAGGTTCTCAGGAAAGAAACAGCTCAAATCTCTGCCACTAAAGCCTATAGTAGCTTCAGCACCCTTTCAATAGTGGGGGTTGGACTTCATTGGAGAAATTCATCCTCCTTCAAGTGGCCAGCACATATGGATCCTGACTGCAACGGACTACTTCACCAAGTGGATAGAGGTTGTCCCCACCAGGAGTGCTTCACACAAGGTAATTATCAGCTTTCTGGAGGACATCATAGCCAGATTTGGCTATCCCAGTAGAATTGTCACTGATAATGCTGCTTCTTTCAAGTCTGAGTCCCTGGCTAAGTTCTATGAGCAGTTTGAGATTTCACTAATTCACTCCACTCCCTATTATCCTCAAGGAAATGGACTGGCAGAATCTTCTAATAAAAGCCTGATCAAGCTCATTAAAAGACTATTGGAAGACAATAAGAGGGCCTAGGAATCAAAGCTCAAATTCGCTCTATGGGTCGATCGAGTGACAACGAAGAAGTCCCTGAGCACCTCACCTTTTCAACTTGTTTATGGGATGGAGGCTATTTTTCCCACTCAGCTCGCTTTACCTGTAGCGAAATTCTTTCAAGATCATGAAGGAGAGCCAGACCATATGATCAGAAGAATTCATCAAGTGGTGGAACTACAGCAAATCAGGGAGCACGTAATGGACAGGGCTTACAATCATCAACAGAAGATCAAACAGGCCTTTGACAGGAAGGTCAAGAAGAAGGAATTCGAGCTGGGTGATTTGGTGCTTAAGTGGGATGCACCCAATCAGGATAGGAGCAAACACAGCAAGTTTGATGCCCTCTGGATTGGGCCCTTCAAAATCTCTGAAGTATTCTCGAACAACACCTACAGGTTGCAGGATTTGGAGGGCGAAGAAATTTTTAATGGCCCAGTAAATGGGCATTTCCTGAAGAAATGTTTTTTCTGAGCCTAAGTGGCTCCTATGTTTTTGTAAATATTGTTTTTTGTTTATCTTCGGCTTAATAAATGACTCCATAGCCTAATAACAAGGCACTGGAACTGCAGAATGAGTTCTTAGAGCATCACAGGGATGACTCTATCCCCCATGGAGCCTAAATTTAGCACCTAAACATGTAAGGGGGTATTTTTCCTAATAGGTGACCCCCTTTGCCGAATAGATGGCAAGAAGTGGAGTAAAAACCCACTTACCCTAAGTTCGGGGCGCAACGCGCCTTTCACTAAGAAACAGGCAAATCTAGGCGGCCAGAATCAACGCGCCCAGATCTACGGTCAGAATTGGATTCCGGAACCCCCCGCCATTCTACCTTTAAAGCAGAGGGGGGGGTCCAGAATTGGGCGCACATCTCTCAACGGCTTGGATCTGAGAGCCCGGATCTACAATCGAGATTGGATTCCGGACCCCCTTTGATTTTCTACCTTTAATAGGGAGGGGGGGGGTCCGGAATGGGTGGCTGTGTGTGGGTCCCCCTATCATTTCCTCATAAGTGCCTCCACCTTTCATCTCCTACCATCTGTCTCCCACTCCATATCTCACCTCGATTCAATGCCATCCTAGCCCACCTTATTCTCGTTTCAACATCTTGCCTTTCGACACCTGTCCTTCTCCTTTCCACATCACTCCGTCATAAACAACGCATCCTCCCTCGACCAATAATGTCCCGTCACCATCTCATTCGCTAATTCCCCTCATCCCTGCCTAGTCACCGCTCATCCACCACTTCCAATTATGTGCCCCAGTCTTCACACCGGCCTCCACGCCTTATCCATTAGGCCATTCAGTCGATCTAGGTGGCAGTGCAAGAGGGACTCCACATCCCAAGAGTGCAGACTTGGCCAGACCGTTCTTAATCCCAAGGAAGCAGTTATTGAGGTGGTTGGCGGTGGTTAGACATCATCTCCACCATAAATGGAAAGTTTAGAACAGGACCTGAGATAGGTCAATTCTTTTGTAGGGTTTCCAGGAGCCTGGTTGCGTCTGACACAAGCGCACGACCGCCCAGAGACTGCATGCACAGTCTGCTAGTAAACATGCAGACGTAATGTTTTTAATGATAAGTCTTGGTTTTGTTGTTGTTATTGGCTTTGGGTATATGTAGGCAATTTTTCCATTTTTGTAATCTATCGATGGTAGAGCTAAGCTCCCGACTGTAAAGCTTTAACAAAGCCTCTGGTTCTCTGGATATAGACTGATATTTTGAGATTTCTTGTTTAATGGCGGCCAGCCTCCTCCTTTCCTTTTTCTTCTGAATCTTAAGAGCCCGGGCATGGATGATCCAATCGAGTGTTGTTGTAACTATATGATGTATGTTTGATTGTATCAGTTCTGCAACATCTGAGGTTTACTTTGAAGTTTCTCCGGTCTGAGAGGATCTCATATCTAAGACTTTTCCCCTTATTTTCTTTCACTTACTCACCACTATGCATTTTACTGGCTTAAGTTAGATCAAGACCTCGCATGTCTTTGTTGTTCCAGGCCAGTTTTCTGAGTAAGCGATATTGTCCTGAGTTTACTTCTGTTTGATCACCCATGTTATAAACAAATCGTGACATAAACTGATGGGCGTCGGGCTCTGCTCCTGTTGCAATCTAGGAGTGACTTCCAACGCCAACAAGTTGTACGAAATAATTGAAAATAATTGTAAATCATTATGGATTCTTTGACATAATTCCCTAGCCATGAATCATCTCAAGAACAACACTACCTACGTAAAACTCGGAAATTATTAATGCCCTTTTATTGCAAATTAAGCATTGCCCTTTTATGAATAACCTATGTCACTCAAATTATGCATTGGTAGGGAGATGCAGAAGAATCTATAAAGCACCCGATATGGATGCAATGAGTGTCGAGTTTCTTACCGCAAAAAAAAAAGTCGGTGGGGAGAAAGTACCGGAGGAGAAATCTACATACCTCAGCACCATGTAGCAGAAGGAAATAATACACTCGCTAATTGATGGACTTGTGTTATAAATATAGAGGTAACTAGAAATTTGTTTTGCATTAGAGTATATATAAAATAATGGTTGACCATATTCTTATCATTTGACTTGTGGTAATATGTTTGCAGGTCTTTAAGCCATTGGAGACGTTAAGTTGTGAAGCACTCAAATAAATAAGGTTTAGTTAATTTAAGTTATCAATAATTTAGTATGTTATTTTAATTTTGTCATGCTACTTGTTAGTACCATATTTGTTCCTACCACTGATTTGAAGGTTCATCAATGTTATAAGGCCGATATTTAGCAAGTTGAAGGAAGAAGTCGAGCTTCCAGAGCCTCTAAACAATCAAGAGTGAGCTTACTTCGAGGCAAAATGAAGAAATGACAACAAATACATGCCCTTGAGCGCATAAGGTAAAATTTAAACACTCGAGCGCTTATCGGAGGTCAAAATGGGCCCAACCCACCCTAAAAGAGCTTAAGTTGATTAGTCGCTCGACTTACAATGAGACCGCATCATAGAATAGAGGTTTTAGTAAAAAGATGGAGCCCGATCGATCTGACGGTTGCTGAGAAGAAGATCGATGGTTGGGATCTTGTCGCACCACAGAACATGCACGAGCATTAACATACCAAGCCATTGACCCACCAAGATTCAATTTCAACACTCCTCCATATTTCTCCTGGTCTTGTGACACGTCATCTTGCCAGCAAGGCATCTGACAAGCCAACCAAAAATTGCCATGTGGACAAGTGGAACCCACCAGAGACATAGGTCAACACCCCGAAGTCAGGTGAACGTGTCATTCCCTGCCACCTCGGCATCAACATAGACAAATATAAAGTTGCCACGTGTCTGTAGGACCCAGATGACATCAACATGACATAGTCAAAACTTAAAGGTTCTGGGTTTGTTCCTCGAGCCAAATCGATGACTCCCATAGGTTTGCAAGGCGAGATCAACGGTCCAGATTAAACAAGCCTTAGTCATTTTTCAGAGTTCCATGGACCTAGATCAATGACTCCCATCGGTTTGAGACTGACGGACAAGATCATATCGACCATCGGTGCATCACTGGAGCACATTCTCCTATTTCCCTCGATATCGAGATACGTCAGCATACCAGCAGAGCTATGTCAGAGAAAACCAACATCTGCCACATGGACAGGTGGAGTCCATTGAATACAGAGGTTAAAACCTCGAAGTCGGGTGACACGTGTCATCCCCTTCCACATTGGCATCGACGTGGACAAGTATGATATTTCCACATGTATAGGGTGACGTCAGCATGACTTAGTCAATTTTCACATTTAGTCGATCCAAATCAATGGCTCTCACTGGTTTGAGATCAACAGTCTGGATTATATCAGGCCACCAGACTCCAGTTGTAACACTTCCCTAGATTGGCCCTGATCTGGTGACACATCATCATGCCAATGAAGCTCTATCAAGGATCGATGACCCAAATTCAACTCCAAATCGACGACCCGGATTAAGTACCGACCCCCTGGGTCACTGAGCCACCGGGCTGTAGACTCCAATGATATTCCCTAGATTGAGCTCGATCTTGTGATACATCATCATGCCAGTAGGGAATATGTCAGGTCAACCAAAAACTACCACGTGGATAGGTGGAACCAATTGGAGACATATTTCATCCCTGTCACATCAGTATAAGCGGGGACTAATGTAGGACCGCCACCCGTCCATGATGATGTCAGCATGACCTCACTTATGCCCTATCCCATTTTTGGAGTTTTTTGGAGCTAGATCGAGGACTCTCATCGGTTCGACATCAAAGACTAGGATCATATATGTCGTCGGAACACCAGGCCATCAATGCATCGGTGGAGAACGTCCTTCCTTCTCTCCCGATACAAGATATGTCATCACGTCATCATATTTTCCATACGTATATTTTTTTTAAATTTTATACAGTCTTCGTTGACAAGGTCGTTGCTCTTTCGACGATGGTTTGGTCTTACTTCAAGGTTGGGTTCTTCTTCTTTCGACGAATCGTTCGATGAAAAATGGTTCTTTATCAACGAATGTTCATGATTTCTCTCGTTGCTATTCATGTTCATGTTCATGTTTAGTCATTGTTCGGTCAATGAATATTTTGACAAACAATCGGTTCTCTATCGACAAATGTTTGTGGTTTAGTTGTTGCATGTTCGACGAATGGTCGTTTCTTTGTCATCGAATGTTCATGGATTAGTTGTTGCTCCTTTGATGAAACTTTCGAAAAATGTTCATGGATAAGTTATTGCTCCTTCGACGAAACTTTCGAAAAATGTTCATGGTTTAGTTGTTGCTCTTTTGACGAATTGTTCGACAAATGTTCATCGTTTAGTCGTTGCTCTTTCAACGAATCATTCGATGAAACATCGTTGTTGTTGTGTCACTAAGTTTTCAAAACAACAACAGGAAATGAGTCGTCGTTGTTTCAACTCTTCCGCAATGACAAAAAGGGGTTCAAACTATCATCTGAAGACCGTCGCGGTACCAACGAATATTTCGTTGCATGATCAACTAACTTTTTCGTCGGAATGGTAGTCGGACTAACGACGAACATTTGTTCGTCGAAAGAGCATCAAAATTGTAACAAAAAAAACAAGGTTCATGCTTTTGTTGGAGGTGCGACATGTTTGCGACACAAATTCGTCGATAAAGTGTCGAAAAAATGGCCCAATGTAATAGTGATTCAACGTGACCTAGTCATTGTATCCTCAGAATTTTGCAAAGAAATCATGCCACTCTACGACTTTGAACATATTCTTACATGCATTGTTATCAGGAAGTCCCTCTAGAACTTCAATTGAGATCCACTCATGTCCGTCTACCACCATTTTTATAGACATGTAATGGACGAGAATAGAAAAGCCTAGCTTTTACACTCAAAATTGTTAGTTAGCAGGTTTGAACTCAGATTGTAGCGATACAATGGTTATAACATTGAATGTCTTGGAAATTTCAATGAGTTATGTAAATCATTTCAAATCCTTTACAGTGATTTGAAATGAGTATAATGCATGGTCTATTGATGGTTAGATCATGGATTAGAAGGTCTATTTATTGAATACTTACAAAACTTTGGTTAGAGTTCATTGTGGTGAGTATTAAAATTGTGGCCAGGACAAATCATCGAAATAGAGTTAAGGATTGAATCATAATGTTAATGGATAATAATGAGATATTAATGGAAAATGTGTAGGAATATAATGATAGGGTAAATGTTTGGTAAATGAACTTGGTTTGGAATTTTATAAGGACATAGGATGGTGGATAATAAGGTAGGAAGTAATCACAAGTATAAGCATAGGAAAGACGTAAGATAGGAAAGAACAAGCTAAGAGTAGTTGTGTTTATTAATAAATTTCCTTTATCCTTATCAAATTACAAGGATTTAAAAACATATTCTTACCTTATATTTCTCATTCATTCATACTTATAGATGTCATCCTTGGATCCAAGCTATGTGCAGGAAAATTGGATCCTTTAAGACCACTACAAAAATGACCATGTCCCAAAGTTTTGAAGGTTGCTTATGAAGAGATATTATGTGCATGTTTGGAACCTTTGGGCCTAATCGAATCTATATGAAATGTATATGAAACTACAACAATCTTCTGGACTGCTTGGACACTAAGGATCTCTTGCTTGCATGCAGTTCTCATACTAGATGAACAAATATCATTGAAGAGTTGAACCAATGTTGCTACGAGAGAAGGTTGAAACTTACTGGAACAAATATAATAATTTGAAGAATACAAGATAGAACCAACAACCGAATGCAAAAATATATTGTGAATCTTGTTAACCAAGAACCTGGTTTTCAAAGCAAAAATCATGCCTAGCTACGCCAATGACATGGTTTTCACAGCTAGACTTATTTTTATCTTTACTATTTTATTTATTTATTTACACTATCCTACTTTACTTGGAAAACAAAACATCTTCTCAAGTGTAGGAGTATTTCCAATGCGTCCATTTACGCAACAAGATCTTTGTTAAACTCATATCCCAATATGAAAAGTATATGTCAATGAGCACCGTGATATGGGACGCCAACTGCTCTAGAGGAAATGATGCCAATAAGTGTTAAAGGATGGAGTGGTATTGTTGCCTAAATATGATTGTTTGGAACCAAGTCTCAATGTAGTCTTTGTCTCCCTGGTCATCTTTGATTGTCTTGCCATGAAGTTCTTTCTAAAGTTGGTCATCACACTCTGTAATGCATAAAGGATCCGGTGATAAACATGCCAAAAATTCTTCAATCTATTGCTCTAGTGTCTACACTTCATCTGATCTAGTCCATGATTCTTTGATCTCTTCCATATGCTCAAAAGGACTACTAAGAGAAACTTCTAGATCCTCCTTCTCTGGAGTATGCTCATGGTGTTGAAGTTTGAGTAGCTTCGGAAGATATTCTTAATATATCAATATTGCACTAGACCAAGACAAAACCCTAAAGAATAATATTATGTTATATTTGTAAAGTCAGCCCTATTGTGCCTTTGTAAAATTTGTCCCTGTTGTGCCTTGGAAAAAATCAATTGTAAATTAGAAAGCGTAAAGTATACAAGTCAGCCCTGACCTAATTATGTGTGGCTCAGCTTGTATTTATAAGAGGTTAGGTTCCTCACTTGAAGTACACACAAAACAATCTTTGTCACACAAGAAAAAGTGTGCAAGTCTGAGGAGGAGACACAACTACAAAGGAAGGGTGTTTTCATAAAGGTTTTGGTTATCTCTTGGAGGACTATCTTGGTCTAGTGGTGCGCTACCCTATTACGGTTAAGGTTTCTGATCGATCTCCTAATTATCTTTTGTTTGGTGAGATCTCTCTTGAGAGAGACATTATACTTGTTGACAAATCTATATTGAAGAAACTTTGTTGGGTTTTCTCCCCTGTGAAGGTTTCCCGGGATAAATCTTATGTATATTGTGGATGTCTTTCTTTCAGTAATCCTTATGCATGCAATTATTGTTTTTATAGTCTAAAGTTAAAGAATATTGAATACACTTAACTACTTAAGAGAAATTTTAATATGGTATCAAATCTACCCTGAAAGAAGCCATTTTCAAAGTTTAGAAGGACTCATTGGGGAATTAAAGACCATAGGAAGACTCTCCTAACCCTAGCACATCTTTCGTTGGGTTTAGATTTTCAGTTGACAAAGATTGGAAAATTGTAACTGTTCCAATTGTCGGCAACTGGATAAAACCCTAGAAGGTGACTTCTCCCACTTCCTAGAGGATGTTGGTCAAATTAAATCCATAAAGGAGCTCACCTAAGGAGGGCACATCTTTCCCTCGGAGCATAATTCCAAAATTCTCATTTTGAAAACTTAGGTTTTCCTCATAAACCCTAGATAAAGACGTCTTGGCAGCTGCAGATTGAAGTTGGAGAACTTCATCTTGGCTTAGCACACTCTCTGGTAAGTTCAAAACCTTTCTTTAAAAGTTTTTCATTTTTCTTATTGTATTACCGTTCAAGGACAGATAGCACCCAGTACCAAGCTTGATGAGAAGATTGAGGGTGGTGATAACTTTTGAGCATGAAAGTATAGAGTGATGCTCATTCTAGAAGAGAATGATCTAGAAGATTTCTTCAAAGAAGAAGTTCCAGAACCAGACAAAGATGAGGCCAAGGAAATACACAAAAATAACCAATTTAAGGCAAAGAGAAATATTGTTGATTCCATCAAGAATCATTTGATCCCTCGTGTTTCATCATTGACAACTCCCAAGCAAATGTTTGATGCATTATCCTAATTGTATGAAGGCAAGAATATCAACTGGAAGATGACCATGAAGACGCAACTCAAGAATGTGAAGATGCAGAGTTCAAAAACTACTCAATCTTACTTCACAAGGGTGTCTCAAATCAAAGAACAACTTGAAGCCATTCGAGACACAATCAAAGAAGTTGAATTGGTAATGACTACATTGAATGGTGTTCCCAAATCTTAGGAATCATTCATTTAGGGAATATGTTCAAGAAGAAAGCTAACAAGGTTTAGCAGACTATGGGAGGATTTCACTCAGAAAGAAACTAGAATGGCAGCAAGAGAACAGAAACTAAGCAATGAGGAAAATCAAACTCTAACAACTCATGCAAGAAAAGGAAAGAGCAAGAAAGAAGTTCACTCACACAAGAAGCCTCATGGGTTACAAAAGACTCAAAACTTTAAAAAGGATTTCTCAAATTACAGATGCTACATCTCCCAGAAGATGGGACACATTGCAATAAATTGTCCCAACTCTAAAGGTCAAGTCAGAAAAGGAAAGTATAAAAGACATCATGCTCAGGCCGCAAAAGATGATGAACTTGATCAAGAGAGAGCCAAATAAGATGACTCGAGCGAAGAATCTGTATTGATATCAGCTCTTACATGTACAATCGCTCATGGAAGTGACACATGGCTTATTGATAGTGGTGCTTCTAAGCACATGATAGGTTACAATGATTCTTTCTCATAATTAGTTCAAAAGGATTCACCTCACAAGGTGAAGCTCGGTGATGAGTATCAATATCCCATTAAAGTAGTAGGAGAAGCATCTTACAGATTGGATTCTGAAAAACCTATGAAGATGAAGGATGAAGGATGTTTTCTATGTACCTAGTTTGAAGAAGAATCTCCTTTCTATCTTCGCTTTGGATGAGAAAGGATTCAAAGTTGCTTTCATTGATGGTGAAGTTACTATGTACTAATGTTGGGTTTGAATGTTGGGAAGGAAACTCCATTAATGATGTTGTGGTTATTGGTGTTCAAGAAGGAGGTTTATACAAATTGAATGGACATTGAAACCCAAAATTAGTACACAGTACAGTTACTCCAAGTGAGATATGGCATAAAAGATTTGCTCACATACATTACAAAGCACTACCAATCGTAAGCAAGATGGTGACAAGTTTACGAAAAATCCAAGTGAATCATGAAGACATATGCAAGGGATGCACACAAGGCAAGCACATGAAGAAACCATTTCCAAGAAGTGATAGCAAAGCTATAGGAGCCTTGGACATCATACATTCAGACATGTGTGGACAGATGTCATCCACCTCACTTAGCGGGTATGTATACTATGTTTCATTTATTGGTGATTTCTCACGTAAAACTTGGATTTACTTTTTGAAAGCTAAAAGTGAAGTATTCAACAAGTTCAAAGAATTCAAGGCACTTGTTGAAAATATTTCCAAGAAGAAGATAAATATCTTAAGGTTAGATAATGGAGGAGAATTCACATCAGATGAATTCAAGGGATTCTGCAAAGAAGTTGTGATTAAGAGGGAGCTCTCTACTCCCTAAAATCCTCATCAAAATGGTGTGGCAAAAAGAAAGAATTGTACAATCATGGAAGTTGTAAAGGCCATGATTCATGACCAAGATTTACCAATACATTTGTGGAAAAAAGCAGCAAGGACCACAGTATATGTAAAGAAAAAATTTCCCACCGTGTACTTAGGAACAAGACACGAGAAGAAATGTTTACAGGTGAAAAGCCAAAGGTCAGCCACCTGAGGATATTTGGTTGTCCAATCTATGTGCATGTCCCCAATGACAAGGGATTGAAGTTGGACCCTTCAGGAAAGAAGGGTATATTTGTTGGATACAGTGAGACATCGAAGGCATACAAAGTCTACATCCCTGGTCATCGAAAAATTGAGACTAACAGAGATGTCATCTTCGATGAGGATGCAACTTTCAGTAGATCGAAACAAAATCATTCAGATGAGATTCATGATGAGGAACCTGAGGCTCCCAGAGTTAGAGATATAGATGGAGGTGATGATATTGTACTAGAAGATCGTGACATGGGAGAACCACAGAGACATGAATATTCATCCCGAGAGATGAATACTAAGAAGAAAAGACCAGCTTGGGCTCGAGAAATTATTTAGGATGCAGAGAAGTATGGTGCTTCATATGGATCCTTCAGAGAAAGAAAGAGACCACAACCATACTCTAGTTACATGGCATTGTTAAGTGATATTATTGATGTTGAGCCTACCAGTGATGAAGAGGCTACAGAGAAAAAATAATGGAAGGATGTCATGGTTGAAGAGTACCAATCCATTGTAAAGAATGATGGTTGGGATGTGGTTCTGAGACCGAAAGAGAAGACAATGGTAAGTTCCAAGTGGATTTACAAGATGAAGCATTCAACAGATGGAAGTATCGAGAAGTACAAGGCAAGGTTTGTGGCACGTGATTTCTATTGAAGGAAAATCTCCCTGCGGACAGGTAGATCTCCTCAAAGAGATAGACTCTTAACTCTAAGACAGAAAGTGATTATCATGGTCACTGACTTCCTTTTAGATATAGGTGGACTAGTGTGTGAGAAGGAAGGAGAAAAGAAATACCTTTTACCGGTGTTTGTCCCTGCACGCTCCGACTTGAGCTCCAATCTTTCGCTCCTCGATAAGCCCTGTAGACAAACAAAGTACGACCACTTCCTACTCTATCAATATTAGTCTGAAATAGGTCTATCTACTAAAGAGACAAATTCATGTGAGATTGAACATGAATTAGAAAGAAACAGGCCAAGCAAATTATATTAATGAGGACAAAACATTGCTTACAGCCATAGATGAATTACAGCAGTTCTGCCAAGTCCTCCTTGTCTACCCCTTGCTCAAAAGATCCACAATCTGAATGACGATAGCTTCACTGATTGCTCCCTATGACATCATAGGTCTCTTGCTTCCAAAACATCTCTGTTCCAGCACCACTTATAAGATCATAAGTTTGGTGTGATTCTCCCTTTCCAGTCCCTTTTCACCATGAGAAAACTTGCTTATATAGCCTTGGAGAGGCTTTAAACACTTGAGATATCCTTGGGGAAGTTGAGGATTTGCCTCCTTCAGTTGAGGATATGCCCTAAGATCATGGCTGGACTAGGGATTCGAATCCAACTGCCTTCCAAGAATGAAAAGATCCTTCCCCCATTCATCTCAACAACTCAACTGCTGCTCAGAATAGGTAGCGCTCCCTCAAAAGGGCCATCAGAGCGCTACAACGCTCCCTAGTAGGCTTAAGGGGGGCGCCAGCGCTCCCTCAAAAGGGMCAAAGGATCTTTATAATGCTCCCAAACAGTGTAAGGGGGAGCACCAGTGCTCCCAAAAGAGGTATAGGGGAGCGCTCCCCTCCAAAAACTCAGTTTTTGGGGTGCTTTCAGATGGCAAAAGGTTTGTAAGCCTGTTGACTCATTTCTCCTCTTCCAAATCAAATGTTTGAGGTGTTTCAAGTGTCCTTCTCATGTCGTTATAGGAACAACATAGGCATCATGGCAGCATGCTTTCTTTGACACTTGCGACACTTGTGAGCAACATGCGACACTTGCGACCTTGTGAGCAAAATGCAACACTTGCGACCTTTGTAATGACGACACTTGCGACACTATCAAAGTGAGTATTTTTTATGTGTAACAATTTCTCCCATAAAGAAGGAATAGATTATGAGGAGACATATGCTCGTCTGCTGAGATACACTTTGATTATAGCTATACTTGTGATAGATGCAATGATGAAGTGGAGGGTACACCAAATGGATGTGAAGATGTTTTTTCCAAATGGTATAGCAGAAGAGGAAGTGTATGTAGAGCAGCCACAAGGTTTCCAGACACATGACAGTCAAACACACGTGTGCAGATTGAAGAAAGCCTTATATGGATTAACGCAAGCACCCAGAGCATGGTACAGTAGAATTGACAACTTCGTGATGAGCTTGGGCTTTACCAATTGTAAAGCATATTCCAACCTGTACTTCAAGGTTGTGGATGGTGGACTAGTGATATCACTGTTGTATGTGGATGACCTGTTCCTAACAAGTGTCGAGAAGCTCATCATTAAAAGTAAGAGGAAGCTTGCTATAGAGTTCGAGATGAAAGACTTGAGTATGATGCATTATGATCTAGGTCGATATCGGTGGCCACCCACCTTTTCCGACTGGCTCAAAACAATTTTCTGGCAATTTTGGCAATTTACTATTTTTAGCAGGTTTTAACTTCCGGGGCCATTTTGAGGGCCTAAATGAAGGTTTTTCGAGATTGAGGTTCTTAATGACAATCGAAGCATGATTGAGCCCCCAAAATGAATCTCCTCAACGATACCTTTCCAACAAGCTATCATACGCCTAAAACGGAGATCGTATGCAAAAGTAACGACCCCGGGAAGTTGATGTACTAACTTACCCAAACGAGGCCCACATGACTTTTGGCATTTCATCTCCTAGGGTTAGGTTTTTGGATGTCTAGGGTTTTTGGCATTCCTGTTTATTGTAAAAAAAGGGCTTCAAAGCCTCATTGTAATCATCTTCTTGTGAATGCGAGTAGTCGTCACATCTCTTCTCAGAGATAAGCTGCCACCATTCTAGCGAGTCTTTCACTCTGTATTTTTACAGTCTCTGTACATTTCTTTCATTAATAGAAATCGTGTATTACTGTATCTCTGTGTTTATGATTGCATATCTGATATATTTCTTTTATATTATTGGATATATGTGATATCTCTGTACATTTATTTATTATATCTCCTCTCTCATTTCGTGTCGAAAATAATCTGGATCACATTACTTCTTAGGTTTGGAAGTATGGTAGAGACCAAGTGAGATTTTCCTTAACCAAGGAAAACATTTTTTAGAGATTCAGAATGATAGATTGTAAGGCCATGCCTACACCGATGGTGACAAATGTGAAGTTATTGAGTAATACATCTTCAGAGATTGTGGATGCCACCATGTATAGACAAATGATTGGTTCGTTGATGTACTTAACGAACATGAGGCCATATATGTTTTGCGGTGAACACATTGAGTCAGTATATCGCTGAGCCGAGAAGTGTTCACTTGCCTCTTTGAGGGGGAAATGTCCAGTCGAGCAGAGCTCTGTTAAAATAATATCCAAGACAAAAGTTTCCATACCCTCGACTCCTATTTATACTAAATATGTCTATCAAAAGAACTATCTAGAGGAAGATCCTTCTAGAAGCGAAAGCTTCTATTAGGTCTTCTTACATTCGACTTATTCTTCCTTATTGCTAGGCATTATTAATATTGACCTTTATTACATTGGAATATATTATTCTACCTATGTGAGGGGTTAGATCCCTAACATGTCCTCCCCCTTAAAAACATCCTTGTCCTCAACGCTTGAGATGTGGAAATTGTTGTAGAATGGTAGCTAGTTCCCAAGTGGCATATGTTGGGGTTGTATCTTTCCACTGGACCAACACTTCCTTGATGGTTCGCTAACATAGGCGACGCTCACGTTAGTCCAAAACTACTTGTGGCTGTAGCCAAATGGAGCCTTCTTCGTCCAACTCGGGAAGGTTGGTTTGAGTTTGGCACTTAGCTCCAATTACCTTCTTTAAGTAGGAAACATGAAAAACAGGATGTAGCTTAGAATGACTGGGAAAAGCTGACTGATATGCCACCTGTCCCACACGATTGAGAATGATATAAGGACCATAAAATTTGGGCGCCAGTTTCTGACAATGGTCGGCCTTGAGGGAATTTTGCTTATAAGATTGCAGTCGAAGAAACACATGATCCCCTTCTGCAAATTGACGTTCAAAGCGACCTTGATCTGCTTGTTGCTTCATGCAATTCTGGGCCATGACCAAATTCTCTTTGAGGGTACGGAGAATAGCCTCTCGAACTGTAAGTGTTTGGTCAACCGCCTAGACCTTCGAGACACCTGGTAAATATGAGAGAACTGAAGGTGGATTTTGTCCATATACCGCTTCAAAATGAGTCATGTGGGTAGTTGTATGGTATGAAGTGTTGTACAACCATTCAGCTAGTTGTAACCATTGAGCCCACTGATTTTTCTTTTCTGATGAAAAACACCTCAAATATGTTTCCAAACACTTGTTGACAACTTTAGTTTGACCATCAGTTTGGGGATGATAAGCCGTGCCAAGATGCAATTGGGTGCCTTGTAGCTTGAACAGTTCTTGCCAAAAATTGCTGGTGAAAGTTGGGTCACGATCAGAAACAATAGAATGTGGCATGCCATGAAGCTTGAAGACTTGATCCATGAAAAGTTGAGCCACAGTGGATGTTGTAAACGGGTGTATAAGAGCACATAAATGAGCATTCTTGGAAAGGTGATCAACTACCAACATGATGATTGATTTATTGCTTGATTTAGGTAAGCCTACAATAAAATCCATAGAGATATCCCACCAAATAGCAGGTGGAATCAGAAGCGGTTGTAGTGTGCCAGGAGATTTGACTGTTTCTCCCTTATTGCGTTGACACACATCACATTCAGCCACAAAATTACGAACGTCATGTTTCATACCATCCCATAAAAAGGAACGTTTGACCCTGTCATAGGTTTTGGTAAACCCGGAGTGCCCAGCGGTGGGTGTAGCATGAAGCTCAGAAAGTACCGTGGATTTACGTTTTCATTGTTTACTTAAATACAAATGACCTTTGTATCAAAGCTCATCATGGAGCCAAGAGTACACTGGGGAAACTAGAGAATTGGACTGCAATTGTTGTATCAGATGCGAACTTTTGGGACCGTGTAGCCATTCCTGGCAAACTGCTTGGAGCCAATCTGGTACAATGAAGTAGAGAGAAAAAAGGGACCCTTCATCTTCATATTTTCGGGAAAATGCATCCGCAACCACATTGTCTTTGCCTTTCTTGTAAATGATCTCATAATCATATCCAAAGAGATTAGTCACCCATTTTTGCTGCTCTGGGGAGGAAATGCATTATTCCAGAAAATACTTGAGGCTTTGATGATCTGTCTTAATTTGGAAGCATTGCCCCAATATATAAGGGCGACAAAGATCAACGACATGCATAATAACCAACATTTCCTTTTCATAGATTGATTTGCCCAAATTTCATTCAGACAATTTTTTGTTGGTAAAGGCCAAAGGCCAACCCTCTTGCATAAGGACATTACCAATTCCTTTCCCTGAAGAATCACATTCCAGGACAAAGGTCTTTGTGAAATCAGGAAGGGCCAGGACTGGAGTGGTGCACATGGCCATCTTCAAGGTTTGAAAAGCCTGAGCAGCTACTGGAATCCAAGTGAAAGAATTATTTTTAAGAAGTGCAATGAGAGGTGTCGCAATCTTTCCATAATTCTTAACAAACTTGCGATAATAACCTGTTAAGCCTAGAAATCCACGCAAGCTTTTGAGAGTCTTTGGGTGAGGCCAATCTTGCATAGCTTCAATCTTTTTAAGATCCACCCTGACGTCGTCCTTGCCAACAAGATGACCCAAGTACTCGACGTATGAGGTGCCAAAAGCACATTTATATTGTTTCAAGAAAAGTAGGTGTTGAGAAAGTAGATGGAGAACTCGATCCACATGAGCAAGATGGTATGTCCATGTTTTGATATAGATGATGATATCATCAAAGAAAACTAAGACAAAATGACGGAGAAAAGGATGAGAGACATGATTCATGAGGCTTTGGAAAGTGGAGGGAGCATTACACAAGCCAAAGGGCATGACCAAAAAATCATAGTGGCCCTCATGAGTTCTAAAGGCAGTCTTAAGAATGTCTGCCTCTTTCATATGGATCTGGTGGTAGCCATAATGAAGATCAAGTTTAGTAAAGAACTGGGCGCCACTCAATTCATCCAAGAGGTCATCAATGACAGGAATGGGAATTTTTTCTTTAATGGTGAGTTTGTTGAGGGCGTGGAAGTCAGGACACATGCGCCAAGAACCTTCTTTCTTCGTGAACATGACCACTGGAGAAGACTAGGGGCTCGTACTAGGGAGTATAACTCTTGCGTTAAGTAGTTCTTGAACCATTTTCTCAATTTCATTTTTTTGGGAAAAGGGGTGACGATAGGGACGGATATTGGGAGGAAGGCTTCCTGGGACAAGGGGAATGGAATGATCATGAACACCATGGGAAGGAGGGAGTCCCTAGCGAGTGGAAAAAACCATTTGATGTTTAGAGAGGATGGATTGGAGGTTCTGCGACATGGAGGGTGTCTCAGTTTCTTGTATGGCATGGAATTGGGCAATAACACGCGAATGACCTTTTTTGAGCAGCTTTTCCATGCGATGGGAACTAATGATCTCAGGGGAATCGACAGTGATGCCTTGGAAATTATATTGTTGGCCTTCCTGGTCGAATTCCATGGTTAATTCCTTAAAATCCATGAGAATGGGACCCAAAGTCCTTAGTCAGTCTGCACCCAACACAATGTCACAACCGCCCATGTCGCTAGCAAACATATGAGATTTCAGGTGGTAGTCACCAATTTGGAGACACACATTTTCACAACGCCCTCCACATTTCATGGACCCTCCATTGGCAATCATGATTTGGAAATTATTGACTGCATGGATATAGCAATTAGTTTCTTGGGCAATGCGGCAATGAATAAAATTATGGGTGCTTCCACTATCAACAAGAATGATGACCTTCCTATGCTTGATGTAGCGAATTAGTTTGAGGGTTTGGGGAGTAGAGAAGCTAGTGAGAGCATTTAGGGAAATGACTGGTTCTACTTCGGGAGGGTCGAAGGGAGGGCTTATGTCAGTGGGTTCAGGTGACACAAACACAAGGGGAGCTTCAACATCCTCTACTGAAACATCCTCCGAGATGGCCATAAAAAGATTTTGTTCCTTACACTTGTGTCCCAGAAAATATTTGTCATCACAATTATAACAAAGGCCTTTGAGTTGTCGTTCATCCATTTCAGCTATGGTCAATTTTTGGATCTTTAGTGGAGTAGAAGGAGTGGGATTTACTGGTTTAGTGCGAGGAATAAAGGAGGGTTTCTAGTTTTGAGAAGAGACGACATGTTGTGCTTCCTTATCTCTTTTAGTATCCTCCACCCAACTCTGAGGCCGAACCATGAGGACATGGGCATGAATCTTATCCTTGAGGCCATTGATAAAACATTCTCGGAAAAAAGAATTATACATGCCCTCTGTATGAAAAGCCAGTCACTCAAAAGCAGCTATCAAGTCTTCCACTGTGCCAGATTGTTTCAACTTTGTCAAACGGCCTAAATGGTTGGTGTCAGTGTCAAAGCATTCATAAAGCTCTGCCACAAAGTGTGTCCAAGCAACATACCCTTGACGGGAAGTTTTTCTCCATTGCCACCATTGCCAACATTCTTGATCTAGATGGAGAACACCATACCGGAGTTTGGCCAAGTCATCTATAATGTCGTACAAAGAGAAATAATGTTCCATTTGAGTTACCCAACCAGTGGGATCTGAACCATCAAATTTGGTCACATCCACACGCGGAAGGCGTAGGTCACATTGAAAGTGATGGGGCTAAAAATCATGGGAATGAGAGGAAGTTTCAGCTTCGATATGCGAAGGTGGGTCAGATAAAGGGGGATCTACAGGGATATACAGCTTGGTGCAGATCATAGAAGTGAAATATTCAAGATGGGTAGTAATGTCTTGTTTGAGGTCTTCGTTGAGTTCCTCAATTGAGGCGGCGATGGAGGAATGCATGTTTTTATTGATGGTGGCAATATTGGCACTGATCTGTCTCACTTCTTGTTGGGTCTCTGTGAAATTAGATTGCAAGGTATTCAAGCGAGCTTCCAAGTCTTGGCTATGGGTATGGGCCATGATGATGAGGGAACCGAAAAGGGGCGGGTGGGGTCAAAACAATTGCTGAAAAATGATAGGTATGAATGTGATAAGGGAGAAGAGATAAATCCAATGAAATAGGTCTCAAATAATGGTGCAACAAAATCCAGACTTTTTATTTTTTTTTACACCTATGGAGTTATACTCCAGTCTGAAGAATATTGCAATGATGAAATGCCCAAATGCTTAATCAGGAAGAAATGTGTAGTGATTTGGCAACTCGAACACAGTTGCGCGACAAAAGATCTTGTCTGTTTTGTTTCTTTTTTTTTTTGTTTCCGTCCCCAAAGGTTAGGTATTCAAGGGTTCTATAGATAAGGGTTTTCCCTGTGCTATAGCTCTCTGATATACGTGCGGGGTCCAACAGTAGTACTTGGCCCAATATCTCAGGGCACCAACTAATGAGGCTAGACCGTGCCCTTAGTCGTACTACTCAACTACCAAGGTACTAGAGAGTATCTTTTCGAGTGTTGTTCTCGGTGGCACTATAGCAGTCAGGCGGTCGATCAATTTATCTAAAGAGGGCTTCAGGAAATCTACGTTGATCCGTATACAGGTGTTGTCTGATGCGCTACCACTCGAAGGGGTACCAATAGGGGTTACAAGGGAGACCAACAGATGTGCACTTAAGTACCACTTGTATTTCCTGCGTGCATGAATCCCCGACTGCGGGTTTATGCGCGTAACGACAGATCTTTGTAGCTTAAAGATGTCAGAATACGTCTCTACCCCGAAAAAAAAAATTAACCCACAATTTTCTGCCAAGGAAAGTGCTCTAATACCACTTGTGATATTCCAGATAGAAAAAGTATGCAGAACAGAAATAAAATGCTAGAAATGGCAGATGAACAACAATATAACTAGAACAACACCGCAATAATACCAATATGATACCAAAATAACACCAGAATGAGCATTTTGATTACTGAGAGCAATGTTCACTTGCCTCTTCGAGGGTGCAACCTCAAGTCGAGCAGAGCTCTATTACAATAATATCCAAGACAAAATTTGGGGGTTAGAGCCTTGGAAGTTGGGGCCTTTAGGGTCGAGAATTTTTCTACACCATTCCCTTTATTTCTATGAACAACTTTAGCCCATAAACCTTCACTTGCATTTGTTACCTGGGGAGCTTTGGGGATAGGAAGGATTTTAGCGAGTGAGGACTCATATGGTATGGCATGAGTGATAAGAAGACATTGATAAATGTGATGATATGGTCTTTTACTGTGAAAGCAAGTGTTAGGAAAATTGATGCAGTGAAGTAGTTGTTGGTAGACTCTGTTACTTATCTCTATGAACACAAGTTCTTATAGGTCTTTAGACAAGTTAATCCTAACTCAAATTGTATGTTGAGGAAGAGAGTGGAAAAATCACTTAGGCTCATTGTATATAGATTCCTCTCAATAGGATTTATCCCTCTATGTGGATGGCCAAAATTGCATTGGGAGGTGGGGGAAATCCACCCAAATTGGGAAATCTAGTTAGGCAACTTTTTAAGCTGAAAAATCATGGGTCCAATGGGATAAAATTACCGAGGTATTTTTGTAGATGCAAGGGCCACAAAGCATGATTTCATGCCCACGAGTCTGGTCAATAAACTAAAACATTAAGAAATATTTAGTTAGAGTGCATGCATGGGTGTAGTGCAAACCTTGTGGCTCCCACACCCCTTGAATCTAGTTTTGGATGATCAAATCAAGAGGTGCCCACCCTACAAATTAATGGATGGGCTTGCCCTGAATGGATAACCTAACATATAATATTCAAAATCATAAAATTCAATGTCAAGTGGAGGGTGATTACCTTGTGATACACCTTCAAAATAAATTTTTAAGGAGCCTCTTGTGCCATCTTTACTCTCTAGAGCGATAGTAGTACCAAAAATGACAATGTTTTTTTGGGGTGTGGCCATATTGGCTCCCCTTGTGACATAAAGGTTGCAACTGGACAAACCCTTCATACTGTAGCTAATGTGATAAGACCACATAATTAATCTACAGTAACCCCAAGAATTGCAACCCTTGGAGCCATAGCTCTAACTCTTAAAACCATGACCATCTCTTTTCAAGTTGAAATCTTGAATGATTACCTTTTTTGGTAATTGATTTTTTCAAGAATGTTTCTCGATGCAAACCAATTCCTATAGATTTAATTTCTGATTTTGGTTTGGAGACATGTGAGCATTTGCTTCCATGTTCATTGAGTTGGTTGCAAGGAATTCGACTATGAGAGTGATGAGGAATTATGAAAACTTGACATTAATATTGATTTTTTCAATGAGGTGGAATATGATGTAGCACCATTTGATGCATGTGATGTGATGTTTGGAAGCCCTTATCCATGGACATGTATGCACTCTTTTACATTCGATAAAAAAAATATTGCTCAGTAAAATATGGCGGAACCTACTTCATCATGGTACTCAATTGAAATCAAACATGTTTGGGCAAGAAACTAATTGGTAGGAACCAAAAGAAGAGTATGCTCAAACAAGATGTGGAAGAGAATTTGGATAAAATGTTGGGAGCTATGCGCTTCCACCTTGTTTTTGGTGGTTTTAGCAATCACATGATGAAACCACAATTTTTATGAAACATCGTAAATAGGTCCACTCCTAAGCCATTTGCCAAAACCCTGGAAGGAAGCATTGATAGCAAACATGGCATGTTTCCAACAACAACAACTAGGAAAAAGAAGATTGTAGGTAATCCTTCAATACCCATGGACCTCAAAACTTATGTCATGAAAAGTTGTAGTCCTATAATATACTTGAGAAAAATATCGTGGTTGCATAGAAACACGTGTTTAAAAGCTCAAAAATGAAAATGGTTGAATTAGTGACTCTGAGAATACCTAAATGACACATACCCATGGAAGAAGTTACTGAGTATCAAGCTTTATTGCCTCTCCAATGGGCTTAAGAGAAAACACTCTCCTCCAAGTCCATCATCTCCATATTTGGTAAAGTTGTGATGTTAGGTTTTTTTATCCATTACCAATCTTGTGAGCGTTGTTGCTACGCACTCTTGTCCTTCCTCAATATTGATTCTTGAGAAAAGAAGAATTTTAGATTGTTATTGCTTTTGACTTGGAAGAGATAGTTTAAAAAGGAATGAACCAGTCAAGGAGCTCGATTTGGAGATTGCTGAGAGAGAGAGAGAGAGAGAGAGAGAGAGAGAGAGAGAGAGAGAAGGGGGGGCTGAATTGGTCTATTGAACCTTAAGAATGTAAGGGATTACTTGAAATTCTTTATAATTATGTTATGTGCTCGAAAAGCATTAAGAGAAGCTTTCCAAGATCACCATAGTTTTGTTGAGTTAAAAGGTTAGGAAGTTTGGTAGCGTGACAAATATTTTGAAATTGAGATCTCATATGGGTATAGGATGGACACTCTAAGAGAAAATGATTTTCATATTCAACCCTCTTAGTGTCACAAAGGTGATAGACTCTTTCATCCTAGGGCGTTTTAGGAATTGACCAACACCCAATTTCACTATGGAGCTCATGAGAATTTGTTCTTATTTTAGTAATGCTTATTTTTTTCTTTACACTTGTCAAAACATAAAGATAATTTTTATCTTCTAGATTAGGGTTGATTACCTCCTTATAATACCTTAATTCTATTTTTTCCTCTAACTCTTTATCACATGACATTTTCTCCTTAAATTTTGATTTAATAATATTTTAAAAAGTATCCTTATTTTGCAAAATGATCTCTTTCATTATTCCCCAAAGGCTTAGCCAAGACTAGGCATCTTTATGCCATCCCCGCTTGAGTTGAAGGTGGTTTTGGCTGGAGTTTGAACCAATTTTAGGAAGCCTCTTGTCTTCCATGTTGTTTAACTTGTTCTTACACAATAGGTATCTAGTCATAGTTATGCTCTCAATGACAGAAAGGCTTACCTCTAAGAGGAGGATGGGATAAGGCATATTTCCTTTAATTTTGAGATTATAGGTTATTAAATTCTTTTGGATCCTCTCTATCTTTCTCCATGACTCTCTAGAGAATACTTCATCCCCAAACTTTGCATCCACACACACACACACACACACACACACACACACACACACATCTACATACATACGGACGCGCACACACACACACACACATGTATACATGGGCTCCGTGAATCAAGTGGGCTCTGCAAATCACGACAAAAGGGAGAATTGAGAATTGGTCTAAGAAGATGGACCTAATGGAGGAGGAACTTGCTGACCTACGTGCCACTATTCATTCCTCACAATTGCAACATAATGATCTCTCGTCTCAAGTGTTAATGGTTTTGGAAGTTTTAGTGCAACAGAGGCATAATATTCATCAAGTGCAGGACGAATGTGTTGCACAAATGCGTTGCCTTAAGGATGCAAATCAAATATCTGCGTCTTAGGCTACCTCTCAGGTCATCTTCCCTAGTAGAAAATGGTACATTAGAAGAAGCCTCATGTCTAGGCTCTTCCTCAACCGGATTTGAATGCTCCGGCCCCAGGTTCAGGATAGACATTTTGAATAAAATTCTTTGCCCCTTTTTTTGTACAAGTTATATCGTTCTTCTACAGATGCATCTTAGGTATTTTCTATAGGGTGTACAGAGTAATAAATTGTGGAACTTATATTGTTTATCATCTCTCTGTTATCATGTAATTAGACATTTTTATTATTCCGCAAAGTAGTCTGAAGTCTCACATGTGGAATTTTAAAATATGATGTACTTCTCTGGCGTTTTATATGTTGTTTATATTAATGACCCCCCCCCCCTTACTGTTGATTTGTGTGTGTGTGTGTGTGTAGACACACACACACACATCCACGGTAAAGGGGGGGGTTCATTAATATAAACAACGTATAAAACGCCAGAGAAGTACATCATATTTTAAAATTCCACAGGTGAGCTTCTAGATTGCTCTGCCTAATAACATAAGTGTTTAATGATAGGATAACAGATAGACGAGAAACAATGTAAGTTCCATAAGTTCCATAATGTCTTGTTCTGTACACCCTATAGAAAATACCCAAAGTTTACATGCAGAAGAATGACATAACTTGTATGAAAAAAGGGGGGAAATACTTTTATTCAAAATCTTTGTCCTGAAGCTGGGGCTCGAGCGTTCAAATACAATAAAGGAGGATCCTAGATAGGAGATGAGGCTTCTTATATTGTACCATTTTTTGTTGGGGAAGACGAGCCAAGAGGTGGCCTAATACACAAGTCTTCAATTGGCATCCTTTAGGTAGTGCATTTGTCCTACAATTAATGAATACTCTGCCTCTGTTGCACCAAAACTTCCAAAACCATTAACACTTGAGATGAGATCTAATTATGTTATAGTTGTAAGGAATGAACCGTGGCATGCAGGTCAACAAGTTCCTCCTCCATTAGGTCCATTTTCTTAGACCAACCCAATTCTCCCTTTCACCATGATTTGTGGAGCCCACAGAGAGAAGAAGGCAAACAAAAGGGGAGATACAATGAAACTTCTCAGAGAAACTTCAATCCAACCATAGGAAGCAAAGTGGATGAGGAGGGCCTTCTTTAAACAAAATTCCCATCGCGCAAGAACTAAAAAGGTTGGGTCGATCTTTGTACATGAACTCCACCTTCGAGCATGATTGTTGAGAACCCCAAACTCCACCATGATCTCAAATCCCATCCCACATACATGTGAGAGCATGAATGGAAGCGGGGGAACAAACTTTTCCTTGCATAGAAATTTATGGAAGCATAAGAATGACGCCCGCCTAGCATGTGGCCTTATACTTGTCATGTTGAAAAACATGCAGACCTCCACGGGAATGGTATGATGACATGGATTGGGTAATTCAGATGATTTAGACAAGGGGGTGATCAAAGAATTAAGACCCCCAATTTTGCACTTCTTAGAAAACAATCTTAGAATCATGTGTTAGAAAAAGAGGATCATAGAGCAATAAAATAAAATTGATGCGGAAATAAAACATAGAATATACACAATGCAATAGAGAGACAGATATACATGGTTCACCCAATATGGGCTATATCCACTAGAAAAAATGTCAGTCCTTCCTTTATTATTATCCAACAAATGAAGGCATACAACCTACAACACATTTGTTGTAACTTCCTCTTCACTCTCTCATGGTCTCCTCTCTCAGTCACAATACAGTTTCACAAAACTACTACACTACCGCAATGCAATCCTCATACATAAAAAACAGGGTTTCCTTCTAGGGAAAAAAATGCTATCATAACTTCTACCGTCAAATTTGCAACCTAATGATGAATTATTCAAATTGACTACGAAATCCCAATATTTTACAAGGCAAATTTCCCAAAATTTTCTCTTCAAGGGTGCTGCCCTCAAACCCCCACTGGGGGGGCTCCATAAAGTGTCACCGCCCCCATTAGACCCCATACCGACAGATGTGGGGGGGAAATCCCCCCCCCACACCCCCGTTAAGAAATGGGATCCAAACACGGCTGAAACAAGACCTCTGAATCATGAAGATAATCAGGCTCTACAACCAACAATCTCCCACTTGGAGACTAATTACAACAACTCCACTATTGTTGTACTTGTCGGACTATGATCCACCTTAGACCTAGCAACTTTCTCGTATTATCCTTCATGCTTGAAGGCCAACTGAAACTGAGCAGGACCTCAGTTTCTCCCTGGTTACTACTTTTGTTAACATGTTTGCAGGATTCTGGCTAGTATGTATATTTTCCAACTTCAGTTGTCCATCTTCCGAAACAGATCATACGAAATGGTACTTGAGTTGTATATGTGTAGTCGTAGAATGGAAGGTTGAGTTATTTACAAGATGAATGGCACTTTTGTTGTCACAGTACAACCTGCTATTCTCTTGTTGCTTTCCCATTTCCTCCATAAACATCTGTAACCAAATAATCTCTTTACTAGCCTATGTAGCAGCAACATACTCTGCGTCCATTGTTGAAAGCACAACAACCTTTTGCAGTTTTGTAATCCAACTTACTGTTGTTCCACCTACAATAAAAACATACCTTGTGGTGCTCCTCCTGCTATCTTTATCACCTGCCATATCTGAATCAACATATCCCTGTAGAATAGAGTTTGAACCTCCAAAACATAATGCATCAATAGTAGTACCTCTCAAATACATAAGAATCCACTTTACTGCTTCCCAATGTTCTCTACCTGGATTGTTCATATACCTGCTCACAACTCCTAATGCATGTGCAATATCCGGTCTTGTGCACACCATCACATACATCAAGTTGCCATTTTTTTATGAATAAGGGACCCTGGACATGTATTCTATCTGCTCATGTGTCTTGGGACACAACTCCTTGGTTAATTTGAAATGGTTGGCCAAAGGTGTACTAACTGGTTTTTCATTCTTCATTCTAAACCTCTCTAACACCTTCTCTATGTACTCACCCTAAGACAATATCAATTTGTGATTTTTCCTGACTCTTGTTATTCTCATACCAAGGATTTTTTTTACAGCACCAAAATCCTTCATCGCAAATGAATTAGCTAATTTCCTTTTGAGCACATTTATACCCTACATGTTAGACCCCGTAACAAACATGTCGTCTACATACAATAGCAAGATAATATAGATTCCATTTTCTAGCCTCTTAAAATAAACACAATGATCATAATGACATATACTATAACCTTGTTCTGTCATAAACCTATCAAACTTCAAATACCACTGCCTTGGAGCATGTTTTAGGCCATACAAGCTCTTCTTCAACCTGCATACCAAATCCTCCTTCCCTTTTACCTCATACCATTGTGGCTGCTACATATAAATCTCTTCCTCCAAATCCCCATGGAGATAAGTTATTTTTACTACTAATTATTCAAGATGCAAATCTTCTACTGCCACAAGACTTAAAATAGTCCTAATTGAAGTCATTTTAACAACAGGAGAAAATTTTGTGAGGACTTGTATGGCAAGCAACAATGATATCGAGCGGAAGCGAGACAGAATGTCAATGCGGCTAGGGCCTAAACCCTAGTCGTCTCCACTCTGGTTTTTCGATTGCAGGGGTGCGGATCTTCACCTGTAGCAGCCGATCAGGGTTCCCCTTGCTTCTTTGCACACAGGGTCGCGGATCGGCGTTTTTCAGAGCGTCCCTCCTGCGTGCATGCGTTTTGGAGCAGTGGTCTGCCTCTACGACTTGCTCCGTCTCCTTGTTTGCTGGTGGTCGCCGCCCTGCCACGATGGCCCCAGATCCGAATGCTGAGATGGAAGAAGATCCTTTGGAAGCATTCAAAGCGTTAGTCCGCTCAGCAGGACCCAAATCCAAGCCTTCTCTCTCGTCTAAGTTTATTAAGAAGATGGAGGAGATCCCTTCTCTGGAGCTATCTCCAGAGGAGCTTTGCAACCTTGCCCTCTTACTAGCAGAAAAGGCCCTCATCGGAAAGTTTACGGGGTTATGGCCCAGCCCCAAAATGGTGGAGGCATGGATGGAGGATCATTGGAAGTCGCTGATACAGGGGAAAGTTTCTCGGTGCGCAGTAGGCAGGGGTTTTTTTGTCTTCAGTTTCTCAAGGACAGAGGACCGTGATCTAGTTTTCAGATCTGGACCCTATTTCATGGGGTCGAGAGGGTTGTTCTTAGCCCCCTGGACTCTTGACTTCAATCCCAGAGCCGAGATCACCGCAGCCCCTATTTGGGTTAGGCTGCCTCATCTTCCCTTGCATCTCTGAGGGAAAAGATCTCTGGAGGACATTGGAAATAAGCTTGGGTGTTTCCTGGACAGTGTGGAGCCGAAAGGGGATCAGTTTACCTGCGCTCATATTTGTGTTGAGGTTAACCTCGAGAAAGGCCTCCCGGAAGCCATTAAGCTCTCCCTGGGGGAATGGTGCCATATCCAAGAGCTGGACTACGAGCAGATTCCTTTTAAGTGCCTCTGGTGCCATGCATATGGCCATTTTGCAAAAAGCTGCCCCAAAGCCTCTGAGGAGTCGGGACTAGTCAAAGAAGATGATTTTCAATCAGTATCTAATCGACGAAGGCAGCCAAGGCGAAAGGATCCACTACCCCAGGCTCCGAAGGCCACTCATTTAGCAGAGGCAACTCTAGAAAATAAAAATAGTTTTGATGCGCTGAAGGAAGATGAAGCCCTAGATCCAGAAGCAACAACAGTTAAGGAAGATCCTCCGGCAGACGAAAGCCTTCCGGATTCCACCCCCCAGATTCAGTAGCAGCGAGAGAAATTCGGGCTTCAAATCCGGAACCCTCTGCCCCTGCAGGTCTGGTTGTTTCAGTCCCCTCTAGTGACTCTGTGGAAACTTCTGAACCTGAAGACAATTCAGTTCYGTCTCCACCCCTTACTCGAGGGCGAAGGACCAACAAAGAGCACAGAGAAAAGGAGGCGGCCTACAACATTTCTTTAGGCTCTCAGAAAAAGCTRGACCCCTTCTTTAAGGGGAAAATTCCATCCCCCTCGGTTTAATGCGTTGCTTCTGTCTTCTACTGTGCTCACAGTTTGTGAGAATTTACTCATGTATGCATTTTTTGTCATTTTCTCGAATTAGCTCAAGAAGCAGATGGGATTGGTCTCCCAAGACATTCACAAGAAGGTTGGCAACACTGTTAGAGGTCACCAACCTTCTTCAGATTTGTAACTTTCTGATTCTGGCTTGCCAGAATGCCACTTAATGCAACCTAACCGTTCTCATCAAAAAAAAAAACAACATGAGAAATTTTTTAATCAAAATCTATACCTTTCTTCTGTGCTAACCCCTTTACAACAAGTTTGGCCTTGTACCGCTTCTTGCCTCCATCTTATTTCTTCAACCTGTAAATCCATCTATTCTGCAATGCTCTTTTTCCTGTAGGCAGCTGAACCCAGTCCCAAGTCTGGTTATTTACTAAGGAGTCAATTTCCTCTTTCATACCTTGCTCCCACTTCTTTTTAGTGTCTACCTGCATTGCCTCTTCATAACTTTATGGTTCACCATAATCGACCAACAATAAATAATACAATAAAGGAGAGTATCGTTGAGGGGGTCTACTTAACCTGGTAGATCTTCGAACAACACTTGTAGGAGTTTGAGGTACGTGTTGCTCATGTTGTTGTACATTTTGATTTTTTGGTTCCTTTGGAATTTCATTTTCTTTTATTTCATCAAGCATTGTGTATTCTGTGTTTTCCTTTTCCTATTTCTTTCCTTGCAACTTATCTTTGTACATGATCTTTTCATTGAATACCATATCTCTACTCCTAATGATTTTGTGATTTTCATAATCCCATGCCTCCTCTAGAATGCCACCATCCAAGGAGCTTGAAGGCTCTCTGTTTATTAAGTAAACAACAATATCTACAACATCTGCCCAAAACTGTAAGGGAAACCCTGCATGCAATCTCATACTTTTTGCACGTTCCATGATTGTCTTGTTCATCCTTTCTGACACACCATTTTCTTATGGTGTTCCTGGAACTGTCTTCTCTCTACGAATGCCATGGTATGAACAATAATTGTCAAAATCCTTGCTGCAGTATTCACCTCCTTTATTTAATCTAAGACACTTCAACCTTTTTCCCGTCTCATTCTCATTCAAAGCTTTCCATTTCTTAAAAGTGTCAAAAACATTATGTTTTTGTCGAATGCAATAAACCCAAGTTTTCCTACTTGCATCATCAATAAAAGTAACATAATAACAAGAGCCACCAAGAGATGATACATGAGTTAGCCCCCATACATATGTATGCACAAGCTCTAATTTTCACTCTTATTTTTCTTCCCAACTCTGAGAAATCTGACTCTCTTTTGCTTTCCATAAACACAGTGCTCACAGAAATCCAAATCAACTTGTTTAAGATCGGGCAAGAAATTCCTTTTGTGGAGTATCTGCATCCCATTTTCACTCATGCGTTCAAGCCTATGATGCCACAGTGTTGTATCCATTCCTATAGAAGCTAAGGAGATAGAAGAGTCATCATTACCGATACATAAATACAATGTACGTACCTTCTCTCCTTTTGTTATTACGAGTGATCCTTTAGTGACCTTCCACGCCTTTTTTGTAAATGTAGATATACAACCTTCACTTCCCAACAACCCTGTTGAAATTATGTTTCTTGTCAAATTTGGAACATGACTCACCTCTTTCAGCAACCATTGGTTTCCATTCTTGAACTTTATTTGTACCTTACCCATTCCAGCAATTTTACATGGTTCATCATCACCCAAATAAACTTGTCCAAAATCACCTTGAACATAATATTGAAAATGTTTCCTATGGGGTGTGGCGTGAAATTAAGCCCCTGAATCTAATACCCAAGAATAAGTAATATCATCTATAGAAAGAATCAAAGCATCTTGTAACGCATCACGTGCTACATTTGCTTCTTGATTTTTCTCTTGTTTTCCATCTCCTTGTTTCTTTGGAGATCTGCAGTCTTTCTTCAAATGTCCTTTCTTCCCACAATTCCAACATTATATCTTTCCTAGTTTGGATTTGGATTCCCCCCTCCCTAGAATTCCTACAATTCCTTGGGCTCTTTCCTCTTTCCCTTTGTCTTCCCCTATTCTCCATGGTCAACACATTATTTGATGTCTCGCCTGTGCTTTTTCATCGCATTTCCTCGCTAAGGATAACACCGACAACATCATCAAATTTCAGAGTGTTTGAACCAGAGATAGTTACTTACATCCATGACCAAGCCATTCTAGCTTTCTGGCAATGAGCACAAGATTAGAAGATCCCTACCCTCATCATCAAAGTTCGCTCCTACAAAACTTAGTTGATTAGTAACCGTATTAAATTCTTTTAAATGGTTGACAACAGACCCACCTTCTGACATCTTCATATTAAATAATCTCTTCATTATAAATACCTTGTTAGAGGCGGAGGGTTTTTCATATAGTTTATCCAATGCCTTCATCAGATCCTTCCTTGTCTTTTCTTTTGAAATATTGAAAGCCACTGACGCTGCCAGGCACAATCGTACATTTCCTAGTGCCTTTATGTCAAGAACCTCCCATTCTTCATCCTTCATACTCGTCGACTTCTTTGCTTTTCCGCCCAATGGTAGGAAAAGATCCTTCTGATATAGATAGTCTTCCATTTGCATCTTCCATAATTGGTAGTTTTGACCATTAAATTTGTCAACCCTAAACTTTTCATCTTTCATCATTTCTCCCACTCGAACCAGGAACCCTCTTTACCTGTGAGTTACCTTTCACTCTGATGCCAATTGTTAGAAAGAGAGGATCACAGAGCAATAAAATAAAACAGTTGTGAAAATAAAACACAAAAGATACACAATACAACAGAGACACAGATATACGTGGTTCACCCAATATGGACTACGTCCACCAAAGAAATTGTCGGTCCTTCCTTTATTATTAGTATCCAACAAATGAAGGGATACAACCTACAACACATCCGTTGTAACTTCCTCTCCACTCTTTTACAGTCTCCTCTCTCAATCACAATACAATTTCAAAAAAATACTACACCGCCGCAATACATTTCCCTCATACATAAAAAACAAGGTTGCCTTCTAGGGAAAAAAAATCCCTAACATAACTTCTACTGTTAGATTTGCAACCTGATGATGAACGGTTCAAATTGACTATGAAATTACAATATTTTAGAAGGTAATTTTCCCAAAAAATTATCTTTGGGGGTACTTCCCCCTAACCCCTGCCAGGGGGAGCTCCATAAAGTGTCATCACCCCACCTGGAGCCCTTGGCGATAGATGTGGGGGGGCAAGCCCCCCCACCCGTCGAGAACTAGGATCCAAACATGATTGAAACAAGACCTTTGAATCGAGAAGATAATCAAGTTCCACAACCAACATCATGGGACCAGATGGGTAGAAAAGGATCCATGAATGGAGATCACACCGATTTGTTGCCTGATGGCTTGGTTTGCGAAGTAATCTGCTTCCTTGTTATTATATCTTAGAACATGGAAGAATTCAACCTTGCAAAAGTTCTGAATTACCTGTTGAATTCTAAGAAAGATGGATTGAAGGCAAATGTTTCTTGGGAGAGAACTCATCCTTACGTGTTTGATTATAATTTTTGAGTCTCCTATTATAGTAAGGGTGGAGATACCCCGAGAGTTAGCTATGCTTGATCCTTGTAATAGTGCATATGCTTTGGCTTGATTATTGGAGGCATGCCCAATACTCCAAGCGAAAGAGAGCTATGAATGTCCTTGGAGGTCATATAGCACCCTGCCCACTCCTGCCACCTTGTTCATAGAGACATATATTATTACACTGATTGCTTCCTTTATTCAATAAGAATCTTAATATTTCCCTTGTTTCCCCGAAATTTATTTTTCAAATGGATGCCTACATATATTGTTTCTTTGATATTAGATTTTGATTTGTCAATGTGCTTTCGATACTCACTTATTTTGATTTTTTAATCTCTCAAAAGAAAGAGTAAGGTATTTGCATGTCTATTTGTTTGTAGGTTTTGAATAAGTTGTACTTCGTTGATCGTGGCTTCACTTGTTGTTGCTTAAGGAAACATACGAGAAGATAAATACTTCGAGAATTCACTCTAGGTTAGTCCCTTTTCTTCTCCTCTTCTTATTTGACTTTGTCAAAGACTTATCTTCTATTATTTAATATTTTAAATTTTCAAGGGAACTCCATACAATAGTTGTTCCATAGGGCACCAACCCCTATGATTAAGTAGAATTTAGTTGATTATTTTGCAAGAATTCATCACAAAACACACCTTTTTGATGATTGAGCTTTTATGGGACCCAAAATCCTCCCAAATGGGGAGGTGTGATCCAAAATGGATCAAGTTCCAAGTCTATTTCTAAAAGGGATAAGAAGACAAATCGGGCTAAGCATGTTGTGTATCAATAAAAAATGACTAAGTTTAATGGGTCGAAGGCCAAGAATCCAAGAAGATGGCTAAGTGCAACATAGATGCACCAGATTTATCCAAAATGGATAAACAAGTGCTATATATATATCCTCGAGGGTTATCTCAATCGATTGATGTCATTGTTTCGAGGACGTTGTGGGTAATACAATGCACTGTGTCGGTTCACAATTCAAACCCATGGGTTCAGGGGCACTAAGTGTAAGTTGCTTGCTTTACACTAGGTCATCCTTGAAATGGTAGCAAGCGCCTAGGAATTTCCCAGGGATTTATTTCTAAGGGGGGCGCGCATGCACACGCATGCACACACACACAATCAATGCACTATACAACCTAATATGGGTTATATATGTCATAAATGGGTGTAATAAGACCATTGTAACCCCAATTAGAAACCTCGTGAGTACCTAGGCCATCAAAGCACCAAGTGGAAGCCACATTAACTCCCATTACTCACACATGTGGAGAAATGATGTAAGGTTATCCAAGAAGTTGGCTAAGTATGTGAAAAAGTGTTGTAAGGGATTTCCACCCAATATCTAGTTTTGGTTTTGACAATGTGTAAAATGTCCATGTGATATTCTTGAGTGATCAAAGTGGACCTTGTCTTGAAAGATAAAATTTTCTTGTGCATTGGAAAGTGAATTAAGGACATTTAATGTAAAGTTAACTACTAATTATAATAGTCATCCAAGTATTTAATATCTTTATTAGATAAGGTCCTTATGGATTGATCTAGTTGAGGTTGATATATTTGATCGTATTTGAACAAGTCTCTGAATAACTTTATAAAAAAGCAAAGAGACAAACAAGAAGGGGATAGTGTATGATCCAAACAATTTTGTTAAGATGGTTAAAGTGGAATCTCTATCATCATTGTGTTGCTTAACAATCCAACATGAAAGAAAAGTACAACATGCTACATGACAAAAAAAAATTGTGGAAAATGAATGTGATTCTAATTGTAAATCTCATTTAGAGGACATAATAACCTTTACGTGGAGAGTGTGTTTACAAAAGATTGTAATCTCTTGGAGTAATAAATCAATGCATTTTAAAGTTGGAGTTTTTTGTCAACTGAGGTTTTCTTCAAGGTAGAACCTATGCAATATTTGTTTATTGTCACTATATTTTCCATGTGTATTCTATTTTAAAATTTTACAGCTAGCAATTCATGTTGTTAAAGAAAGAAGCTAGTTGTGCATGTGGGGCATAAACATTGAAAGTAGCAATAGCATAATATTTCTTTTCGCTTAAGATATGTTTTGACAAATTGTTTGGAAGCATAACTTCAATGGTTGACATACCAATCATGCATGTGGAACCATTCACCCATGAGGCATATAATGAGTGGTATGCTAAATATGAAGACTTCAAGTAGGTGTTTTAACAACTGGAAGGTTAGAAGGAGTTCAGAGAAGATGTCAAAGTTGATGACTACCTCCAAAATGGGTTACTTTACAATTTGGGAAAGTTGTGTGTGCCTAAATGAGAGAATATTCAACTTGTAAGGAGGGGTAATACCTCCAGGGGCAGGTGCGGGGNTCTCTTCCAACCCAAAGGAAAAAGAATCTTGAACTACCACTGGAATCTAGGGAAGGAAATCAATAATAAAGCCGAGGCTTATGCCCTTCTAAAAGGTATTCAATTGGCAAATCAAAGACAAATTCAAACTCTGAACGTAGTAGGAGATTTGAAGACAATCATAAGAATGATGATTCTGGGCTCTGAGCCTAAAAATCTGAGTTTAAAAGGGGTGATAGACAGAATTCGCCTATCCATGAGGACCTTGAAGACCAAGTTCTTCCACGTCCTTAGAGGAAATAATGTTGAAGTAGACAAAATGGCCAACCTTGCCATCGAAAAACCACTCGGAACATTAGGAGTAGAGGATGAGGAATGTTTAGCCCCCCTCGTGTAATGATCATTTCTAACCGCAAGTCCAGGACCCATAGCGCTAAGGGGATTTTAGAGAACTCTTGTAGCACCAACATGAGTTTCGACACGTGGAGGCAACAACTGGTAGGAGTTATGGCATCTCAGGTTTTAAATCGTGCTAACGGGAATTGGCACGATCACTTCATCATGGCATGGGATGGTTATATCGTTCATCCAATCGAATTCGTGGGTAGCAGGCAGGCGAAGCCTCTGGATCAGATGGGTCGAGCGTGCAATAGGCTTGACACAGTATGGAATCGTCAGGATGATGACTAGTACAACCCTTGGATCGGGTTTACGAAAGGTCTAAGTATAGTGTTTCAGGTATATTATGAGATTTGGGTACTTCCCTTCCTGTATGACATGAATTATCCATTGATTGTTTCTTGGGGAGTTTTATTTCAGCGCTCCTGGACAATCTTTCCTTTGTGGCTCTCTCAAAATATACCTGGGTTTACTCTGGATTATGTTCATCGCTTCCTCCTCAAATTCTCTTTTGCGTCCTTTCTAAACCATCTCTCTAAGAGTTTCTTAGCTCGACTTCATCTTGGTATAGCCTCTTCCCCTTCCAATTTTAGGCCCTTTGTTTTCCCATCGACTTTCGCTTGGAGCGCTCTCCCTCATCACTTGCAGAACCACCTTCCTCATACTAACATGGACAACATGCAAAAG
The DNA here is from genome assembly GCA_009831015.1 of Picea engelmannii. NCBI lineage: Eukaryota > Viridiplantae > Streptophyta > Pinopsida > Pinales > Pinaceae > Picea > Picea engelmannii. The sequence goes on from ML779164.1 coordinate 346,979, forward strand.
TCACATAGGGAGCCAAGGACCACGAACTCGCTGGATTTTTTTGCAACTCAAGATCAGTTGGACCCAGAGAAAGATTGTACTGGGTGTCAAAGGTTGAGAATTCATCTGGGAGCAACCAGCTCCACAGTGACTTTTGAGTTAGAAACTCTCTCTCAACACATGCACCTCATTGAAAGGTTGTAGGATGAAGTGTTTACCCAACGTAGTCAAATTGAGGATCAATGCAGTCAAATGGAGAACATGCAAGGATGTATGGATTAGACGGAAAAAAACTATCAACAACCCAACACCCCCGACAACATCTAGGAAGCTTCTAGAAATCTAACTTTAGCCATAGTGAATAAAGTTCCAGACCTCAATGAGCCAACAATGGACCCAATTTGGGAGTAGCATGGACATTCATAGGTCAAAAAGGAACTGGGTAGTTGATACTGTAATCTTCAAGAGTCATGTTTTATTTTACTTTATGCATAAATGGAGTTTTTTATAGGTTGTATTCTTCGAAATGCAAGAGAAATGTCATCGTTAGGAAAGTTGGTAACACTGTGGACACAAATTTTGTAACAACAATATCAATTTTCAAAGCATCTATATGTCGAAGGCCTATCACTGCCTTTTTTTGTACTACAGTGGATTTATCCACACCTTTTTAATATAAATTTCCCCAGTTCGTGTTAAAAAAAGGGGGGGGGTGATAATACCTCCAAAGTTGCATATCATTTTGGTGTTGGAGATATGATTGTCAACTTGTAATTGGTTGATTTAATCAAGATTGATACTTTTGATCATATTTGAACAACATTATAAAAGAGAAAAGATACAAAAATAAGGGGTTAATGTATGATCTAAACAATTTTCTTGAGATGGTCAAAGGGGATTCTTCCTCATCACTATGTTGCTTAACAACCCAACATAAGAGCAAAGTACAACATGATACATGTCCATAAATGTTGTGTGTAAAATGAATGTAATGTAATTCTAACTCATTCAAACAACAAAATAACCTTTAAAGTGTAATAAGATAATGCATCTTAATACTAGGTTTTTTCGTCAATTAAGCTTTCCAATAGTTGTTTGTGTTATTTGTTTGTTGTTGTTATTACTTCCACGTGTGTTCTAATCTTAATTTTGCAGCTAGAAATTAATGTTGTTAAAGGAAGAATCCAGTTGTGCATTTGGGGCATAAACATTGGAAGTAGTGGTAGGATAATATTTCTTTCCACCGAAGATTTGTTTTGATCAACCATTTAGAGGTACAAATTCAACAATTTGCAGACCAATCATGCATGTGGAACCATTCACCGTTCAAGCATATAATGAGGGGCATGCTAAACATAAAGACTCTGGGAAGGTGTTTTGATATTTGTAAGGCCAAGGATTTGGAACAAGAATTCAAAGTTGACTACTACCTCCAAAATAGGTTCCTCTACAAATTGGGCAAGTGTGTACCCAAAGGATAGAAAATTCAACTTATATGAGAGGCTTGTGCCATGAAAGTTGCGTTTCATTTTGATGTTGGAAAGATGGTTGACAACTTGTAAAGGTACATGTGTTAGCCATGCAAAAGGGAGTAAGGAAGTTGATAAGATGATGCATACTTTGTTGCACAAGCAGCTCAGGCATTAAGAAGCAAGGACTTTACATTCCATTGCTAGTGCCTTCAAGGCCATGGGATAATATCTTCATGGTTTTTGTGGGAGGATTGCTAAGAATGAGATGAGGCATGACTACCTCTTTATGGCAGTAGATAAATTTAGCAAGATGTGTACTCCCATGCCACTATGAGAAGACCATCAAAGGACCAGAAACAACAAGCTTGTTCTTTGCACGTGTTTGGGTTCACTTTGGGTTGCCAAGAATCATTGTCTTTAATAAAGATACAATATTCCTAAGCACCTTTTGTACTACGTCATGCAAGAAGATGGATACCCAGCTAAAATGGTATACAACCTCCCATCCAAAAATAGATGGGTGAATATAAGTGATCAATAGGACTTATTTCAACTCTCAAGGAGTTGCAACTGGAAGAATCAAAGGACATGGGATGAAAATTTGAGCTACATCCAACATTTTTGCAATAGAGCAATCTGTACATCCACTAGCAAGTTTCCATTTGAAACTTGTTTTGGGTATTGGCCACCTTCACCTTTGGATGTTGTCTATGGGCAATAAGACAAAACAAGGAAGATGACTCAAGTGAAGTGATCAAAGGCTGAATTATTAATTGATAAGACAAGGGAAATCCATTTGGAAGTCCAAGAAAGGTTGAAGGACTCTAAAGCATCGTATGATGAAGGCATGACCAACATAGAAAGGATAAAATATTGCATGTGGGAGACAAAGTATGGTTGTATTCGAGCAAACAAAGGTCACAAGAACCATCAAGGAAGATTAATGACCTATTTTGAGGTATTGAGAAGAGTAGGCAACAATAACTGCAAATTGAATTTCCCTCCCTATATGCATATTTACTCAATTATAAAGGTAGAGAATATCAAAATCTATGAACCATCTATGCTCGAAGAAGAAGAAGATGAACAAAATTACCTTCTATGGAAGACTTGGGATTAGATGCATAAGAGGAATTATAAGAAGATGTTATTCTTCAAAAGAAGATCATAATCACAAGGGTACAACGAGTGAATTCACAGGTTGGGTTAAGAGGTCAACTACAGAGAAAATTGAAATGGTATCAAAGGGAGAAGGCAAGGGAACTCTTCCCTTGTCTCTCTTGAAGTAAGTTTTGGGGACTAGAAGCCTCCCAAAATGGGGAGGCATGGTTTATAAATGATAATCTTTCAAATAATTCAATTATTGTTTTTTCATACACACCATTACTGCATTTATTCTATGAAGGCTTTGGTATGGATGCTATCATCAACAATGGAAACTTGAGCTTGTAAGGAGACAACCAACCCCCTAAAAAATAAACAAAAAAATGTTGGGGGGGGGGGTGCACACACCATTGTTAAGAGGGAATGATTTAGGCAAGACAATCAAGATGGAGAGGAAGCCCATGTAGCGACTCCTTGTCACTAGGATGACAAGAGCAATGTTGAAAGACACATAATAGCCATGTAGGCCATGACATCAAATGTGATCAAGAATAAGAGCAATTAGTTGCCACAATTAAATGGTTGGGCAATGAACCATCTAGGGGATTAACAATGTGTTGGTTGTGTGGAACTGAAGCGTACAAAGCTTTCTATCTTCCAAGGTAGGTATAGAGCTCAACTAACCTTAAAAACACATTAGACGTATCCTTGTCTTGCTCTTTTAGATCAATGAGAGGAGAGTTTTAGCAATATAGTAAAACAAGGAGATAAACAATTGATATGGGAGTTTCGATATGCAAACCAAAGTGGTCCAACTATTTCATTAGTAAGTCATTTCTTTATATTTTGAATTTCGTTCGACAAATGGAATGAAGGACACAAGGCACACTCCTTATCCCATGTTGGAGTTTTTCCCTCACTAGTTTCTCTAGGGTAAACAATGTTTCATGTGGTGTATGTTATTGTTGTATCTTCGTTGTTCTTCATGTTCTTGTTTAATTTAGTGCTTGTGATGATTTTTTTCCATGAGTTTTGAACAAACACAAATCAATTCTCACACATAACACGGTATACTTTTCATTGTAATTGCAATTTTATCAATTTTTTACAAATAACAATGAAGAATTTGTTGCAAGAAACTATCCATTGGAATACCCAATAGAGTTTATAGATCATGAGTGGAGAAATGTCCAACTAAATATCTAAACCCATATAATTGTTTTGTGACTAATTGAAGGGAGAAATCACAAAACTTTCCTAAATTCCAAATTTAACAAAAACAAAAGGTCATACAAAAGATAAATCAAAAGGTGCAACCAAGACAAGAAAGAAATGCCTCAATCTAGTTGGAGCTTTCCTTTCCAAATCAACCTCATTTTTCATACTTTGATATAAGCTATAAGACGAAAAAGGAGATGGTTCTACGCTTATGAAACTAGTTCGCACGAGTCTGCAACATTCTTGAAAGTGTCAACCTTCACTAGCAACACCTTTTTGTCTTCAACCATGTCTCTCACAAAGTGGTATTGAACTTCATTATGCTTTGTTTTATAATGATAAACAAGGTTCTTTTCTTGAAAGATTGCACTTTGACTGTCACAATGTAACCTTACAACTTGTTGTACAAACCCAATACCTGAACATAATCTCTGTAACCATACAACTTCCTTACTTACATGAGTGGTTGCCATGTATTCAACTTCTGTAGTTGAGAGTGAAATTATAGTCTGTCTTTTTCTCGTCCAACTAATTTCTCCTTCAAATAGGTTAAACACATAACCACTTGTAGATCTTTTGTGATCCAAATATCCAGCCTAGTCTGCATCAACAAATCCATGTACATCTAACACTCTGTTTGATCTAGGTCATCCTTGGTAGCTGATTGCATAATTTGTAGTGCCACACAAATACTTGAAAACCCTCTTTATAGCTATCCAATGCTCCTTCTCTGGTTTTGACATATACCTGCTTAGAACACCCACTACATGGGCAATGTTTGGTCTAGTATATACCATTGCATACATCAAACTAACAACAACACTAGCATATGGAACATAGGACATTTCATCTTCCTCCTCCTGGTCTTGGGACACTGATATGCAGATAAATTCACTCCTATAAGAATGGTGACCTTGACTAGTTTACATTCCTGCATATTAAACATCTGCAATATTGTCTCAACATATTTCCTCTAATTCAACCAGAGTTTCCTGTCTCCCAATCTCTTTTAATTTCCATGCCCAAAATAAAATTTATAGCACCAAGATCTTTCATATCAAATTCATAAGACAACTGATTTTTGACATCCTTGATGGATTCCCCGTTGTTTCTAATCAACAACATATCATCAATACACAAGACCACATAAATAAAATGATCACCAACTAGCTTGAAATACACATAGTGATCAACTTTGCTTCTTGAGAAACCATGTCCTGATATATAATTATCAAACTTTTGATGCCACATTCTTAGAGATTGTTTTAATCCATATAAGTACTTTTTGAGCTTGTAAACCAACTCTTTCTCTCCCTTCACTGTAAAACCTTCTAGCTGTTTCATGTAGATTTCTTCTTGAACATCCCCATGTAGGAATGCTCTCTTCACATCCATCTGCTCCACTTCAAGATAAAAAACAACACCAATAGACAAAAGAAGTCTGATAGAAGTTAATTTAGAAACAAGAGAAAAAAATTCACCAAAATCAATTCCATCTACCTGGGAATATCACTTTGCTACTACATGAACTTTGTATTTATCCACTTTACCTTTTGCATTCAGCTTCTTGTTAAACACCCATTTGCTACCAACACGTTTTCTTCCAGATGACAACTCAACTAGATCCCAAGTCTCATTCTTATCCAAGGAAACAATTTCTTCAACCATGGCCTTCTTCGAGAGTTTACTATCCTTAAAATCCACTGCCTCCTTAACAGTTTTGGGATCATCATCAGTAATAGATAAAACAATTCTAGAATGAAAATAAGGTGGAGTGTATCTTTCTAGTTGCCTTCTTTATGGAGTATGAGGTTCTTCTTCTTCTGATTCGTCTTCTTTTGTTGAGTTGGATTCTTCATCCTTCAACTCAAACTTTAAGATCTCTGGTTCTTTTTTGCTCAGTAGGAATTCTTATTTGAGAACATCTTTAACCTCTCAAAAAACATCTCGACTGTAAAAAATCTTCTTAGTTCCTGGGTTCCAAAGTTTATAATCTTTTATACCATCTTTGTAACCAATAAAGATACATTTTTTAGCTTTACTATCCAACTCACTCTTATTTTTCTTTGGAACATGTACATAAGAATCACAACCAAAAACTTTGAGATGTTTAAGAGAGGGTTTCTTACCAGTCCATGCCTCATGTGGAGTTTTGTCAACCAACGTTGATGAGAGTGATTGATTTACCAAGTAAAATGTAGTACCCACTACCTCTACCTAGAATTCTCGTCCTAACCTGGAACCACTAAGCATGCTCTTTGCCTTTTTTTATGAACATCCTATTTATTCTTGCCGCAACCCCATTCAGTTGACGTGTGTGTGGAGTAGTATTTTTCTTGGCTATTCCACACTTCTTATATAATTCCTCAAATTCATTTCCACATAACTCCACACCATTATCTGTCCTCAACACCTTAGTTTTTTCTCTATTTGATTCTTCGCAAGAGCCCTAAATTCTTTAAATTTATCAAAGATCTCAGATTTATTTTGAAGGAAATAAATCCATGTGTTCCTTGAGAAATAATCTATGAATGAAACATAATACACAGATTTACTTAATGATAGAACATGCACATGTCCAAACACAACACTGTGTATGAACTCTAAGATTCCCTTTGCTCTTGTAGTACCAAACGAGAATCTTAACTGATTCTGCTTACCATATATGCAAGGTTCACATAAATCGAAATCTAGTGTGCAATCAAACATACCTTCAACCGTACCTTTACCATGTAATTCTCAAAGGCCTTCTCTCTAATATGTCCCAATCTTTGATGCCATAGCATTGCCTTTTCTCCAGAGACAGTAGGGGTTTTGTCTTCTTCATTTTTACCCTCAAGAACAACATAATTGTTGCATCCATCAGTGATAGTGCTTCCCAACAACTTCTACATAATTCTATTTCGAACTCCCCTCATCAACACCATCACTCCTTGAACCATTTTGCAAGTTTATTTTTTAACAAAGTCTATACACCTGTATCACTCATCTTACATACAAATATCAAGTTTCTAGCTAGCTCTATAACATGAAAACCCCAGGGAGTATTCTAATCCTTCCATCCTTGAGCAACAACTTAACTCTTCCATGTCTTGTAATTTTGGTCGTCGATTCATCTCCTAAGAAAACATCATGTTTATACTTTTCATATTCACAAAACCACCCCTTGTGAGGAGTCATATGAAAATACGCACCCGAGTCGATCAACCATACATCATGATCTGAATGTGTGCTTATAGAAGCCAAGTACACATCCCCTCCTTCCTCAAAGGAGGTCTTCCCTTTTGTGGAAGGAACATCATCAAATCACTTCTCTTTTTCAACATTTTTAGATCTGCAATCCTTTTATAATGGTTAGCTTTACCACATTTCTAGCATTTTCTTAAATATTTTCTTGAAGATTTAGATCTCCCCCCCCAAAGACTTATTTTTATTTCTATCTCGAGGACGACCTCTTACAAATAAGGCATTTGTGCTTTGACTATCCATAGTTTTCCGCCTCTTTTCTTCCGATATCAAGGATGCAACCACATCATCAAATGTTGATGTGGCTGTAATACTCCCAATAGCTACAACCAAACTATCCCATGAATCTTGCAAAGAACACGGTAAACTAATGCACTTATCTTTGTCATAAATTTTAATATCAACAAACAACAACTAACTCGCTACAATGTTAAAGACTTCTAGATGCTCTATCACATAGTCTATGTTATTCATCCTTAGGAGGTACAATTTGTTTTGAAGGAAAAATTTGTTTACCATGAACTTATATTGATACAAAGTCCCTAACTTATCTGATAACACCTTGGCTATAACTTCTCATGAGAAATTCACTAACAATGAATATGAAAGACACAACCACATTATACTTTTTTCCTTCCTTTCCACCTTCCTCTAATATTCCATCGACATACCAGTAGGTGTAGTATCAAGATCTACATTGACCTATTGTTCTTTGTTCACTAGAAGGTCCTCCACCTTAAGATTCCATAGCTCAAAGCTCTGGCTATTAAATTTCTCGATCTTGATTTTAGAACTACTCGCCATTCTCTTTCAACATAGGAATCATCACTGCAAAGCACCCACTAAAACCATGCTTATCACAAACTCAAGATAAACTTGCTCTATAAAAAATGAACCGAACCCTCGGAAACAAAGGCACCCCCCCAAAGCCAATAATCTTGCTTTGATACCAAATGTAAATTTTAAACCTTTGAAGTGAAATAATGCATACATATCCTTAAACAAAATATAAAGAACAATACAATATATAACTATTCCATGGCATCTAAAACCCTAATCCGCTAACTTAGATTTGATTACAACCCTAATTCCTTAACTAGAATCAGATTACAATGAGCCAAAAAACCATTGGTTGAAAAAAACCCAAACAAGCCAAAAACAAACAAAAAACAACCCAATTTTTTTGGTCAGGGGCTCTTGCCCCCCCCCAGTGCATACAAACGACGTGTAGGGATATTGATGCAAAGAATATAATCATGCAATATAACCATGCAGAGAATATAACATAGTCCAAACATTCTCCCACTTGTTGTTTTTTTGCAAACATGGACAATGAAACAACACATACACATAATGCGTGGGTATAACCATGCAAAGAAACACATGCAAAAAATATAACACACAAAAAGAATATAACACATCCCCAACAAGAATGTCATCACATTAGCCTAGAGACTTTCAACCTACACAAGATGAACCCACATAGTACACTCACTTTGCAAAGTACTATTGGCAATAGAGGGAGGGAAGATGCTATCACATTAGACTAAGTTTCTTACCAAAATGAGGGAAGATGTTATCACATCAAACCTAGAGACTTTCACCCGAAAGTTGACTATTAAACTAAGATACTTTTAGGCTTGTGTAGCACTTCATACACCACCATATCTCATTGCTGCCAATGTGAGATTTAACAAAAAGAAGAAGCATAAAACTCCAAATTTTGGGTGGAGCGGGATTAAGAATATTGAATCATGTCGCTTCAGGAATTTTCAAATAAACTCCATATAAACACATAAATGTGTTGAAAATTGAACCTAGGTTAGCTATGAAAAATCTCTATAATGTATATTTTAATAAATTATTTTGATGTATGATTCTTATATCTCAATGCAACAATAGTGCGCCTTCCCAATATATAATGGAGTATATCAAAGAAGCGAAATATGCTTATGACATTTAATTCCCATGTTCTTTCGACAAAAAAATAAAATCACAAACACAAACACTATTATAAGCACACAAGGGACAAACATATGAGTAAGTTAACAAGTGGATGGTGAAAGAGAAGGTCCCCTAATTACTCTTAAAATTTTCTAATTTTCTGAGGATGTTCCTCTACTAGAATGACTGTTCTACTGCTTTTTTCTGAGTGATAGTTTCCGGCGTCTCGGTTTGGAATCATTTTTTTTTCCCATCGACTTGTGCTTCACATTCATCTTTAGGTGTCTTTGCTTCTCATCATGGAATGTTGGGACAGTCTTTGGTCTGCTGTGTAGTTTTTGCTTTTTATTATAGTGTGCTGGGCAGGAATGAAGACAATGTTTTGAGGAGTGCTCTCTCCTGCCGAAGTCGGTGTCTTTGTACTGTTAAAAAAATTATTATGTTTTTTATCTGTAAAAAGTTAACAAGTGGACAAACTCAACATTTTTAACTAGTCCATATTTTATTTATTTATTTAACAAGACAAAATTTACACTATTTTACACATTTTAATTTTTTTTTAATATTTAAATATTTTGAAATGATTATAAATCTCTATCAATTATACACTAAAAATTCATATCAATCAAATAAACTATAACTTACAATAAATTATCAATTAAAAAACATTTTTTACTAAAAATAAATAAATTTATCCACCACTCTAATCCCCAGACAATGAGCACACCCGATTTCAACCACAAAACAAATCCCGTTTACAATAAAACCAATTTTTACACAAGTGGTACACATACGTTTTTTAATATATAAAATTTCCCAATAATATTTTGTTAAACCCAAATCCTTAAACCTTAGAACCCGAGACCTGTAGTATACTAAAACCTTAGAAGACTGCCGCATTCCCCTGTAATCCCTCGTTCAAGGTACACGATACCATGTGCCGCATTCCCCTGTAATCCCTCCTTCAAGGTACACGATACCATGTTGAAGGTGGTAGAAGGTGGGCAATTAATTACCCTGCATTCCGCTTTTTTGGTTCTGCTCTCCTCAAACTACTAATATTCCTGCGTCATACATAAGGAGAATTAATACAAAAAGCGAGCGATACTTCTCTTCAAATACTTTCCAGCGGTCTGATCGTGTGATTGGAGCCCTGCTTTGAATGGACAGAACTGGTCTTGTCAAAACACATTTTTAGCAAAGATACATTGAAGGAAGGAAGAAGATGGGGTCGCTGATACCGGAAACCGCTAAGAAGCTGTTTACGGCAGAAGGGCTTAAGGAGGCAGCCAAACAATCTCAGCGCATGCTTCCAATACCTCGTCGGCTCAAGAAAGCAATGGAGAATTTTCTTCAAGGTAGATCGTTAAGTATTTATACCATAGCATATTTTAGTCTTTGTTCTGAGGAAGCATGGAGGAAAAAATATAGGCTATTTTAAAATTTTTACCAACTGTCATATTATTTTTATTTGAAATTCGTGTAAGTAAAAATTATAGAAAGCTCAATAAATTATAGAAAGGGCAATTTGGAATGCAAATGTTGTATATCTCAGTAGACTTCACCAGTAAAATCCCTGGTGGAGGGGTCCGTTGTCCCACAAACAAAGAGGTCTCATACACCTTGGTGTCCCTAAAAATTATTTTGGATGCACATCTAGAATTTTGAATTATTGGAAGATATGATTTTGCTGAAGAAGATTGAGACGACCAGAAGGGGTCAACAAGAACTTTGGGAGGTGGGATTGAAAGGGAAACTACCACCCAAGGCAAAATGGTACTCCAAGGAGAAAGTTGAGGAACTATTTCCTCATCTCCTTCATTTTTAAGACTCTTGGGGATCAATAGCCTCCCAAAATGAGGAGGTATGATCTGAAATGGATCATTACATTTATTATGCTTCTAGAATTCTTTTATGGAGTGGGATATTTAGAGTCATGAACTTGTAGGGGCCATTTTGGAACATACCCTAAATTTCCCAATTTTGGGTTTTGAACTTTCAAAGGTCCAAATTGATGGGAGATAGACTATTATTTTCTAGGCCGTCGAGCTAGTCGAGAGCTTTCTAGCGATATATTACTTTAAAGAAACAAAGTCAATATGTTAAATTTACATTGTCGATAAGTTGATAGTTACTCTATCCACTTCAACACCATGTGGAAGCCATGTTAGCCTCGCACATGTTGAGCTAGCATCAGATTGCTTTCCAAGAAGATCCTAGAAGCATTAGGAGAACCCTGAACCCTAATCCCAACAACTAAGAAAGGGTGATAAAACCCTAGTCTAAAGGGGGGAAAATGGTTCAACTTCTTTTCTAGTGATTTGATATTGCATCACATAGTAGTGGCTAGGAGTAGATAAGATAATTTTATTGATGGCCAATGAATGACCTCAAAATGTAGGTCAATGGGGCTAAAAGAGTACATCTAGTGTAAGGACAAAGTGGGAGTGCGAAAATAACTTCTATATTAATGTTATCAAAAGAAGATAAAGATAAGTATCTAAGTATCGAGCTAAAAGAAACTATAAGAGAAGGCATAAGTACAAGAGAAGTGCTAAAAATTGAAACTAGGTGTAGTACAAAAGAGAGGATGTCAAGGCATGCTAGAGCTAACTGTCGAGGTTGAGTGAGGGGATTGAGAGGCAAGCTCCTCATTAGAGTCGTCAATCATTGTGAAGGGGTTGATGCTCTAGTGGATGATGTCATCAGGGGAGTGATTGGCACTAAGGGGGCTTGGTTGCACAATCTTGGGGGGGACACAAGAGTGAGGAAGCCTAACTCTTTCAAAATCCAAGGTCACTGGGAAGAAACTCCAGATGGAAGATTGGCTGCTTGACTAAACTTGGAGGCTAGTGTTTTGAATGGGGGGAGCTGCCTAACTTTGTGTTCTCATAGAGCTGATAGAGAGAGTAGAGGAGTAAGAGCAATTTGTAGGGGATTGTAGAAGACCATAAGGTCTCATAGCTCCATAGTGGGCTGGGTGATCTTTGTATTTTATATCGTAATCTTCGATTTTTAAGAAGAAAGGCATAGTCCTTCATTTTGCTGGAGGTTTTACCCACATTTGGTTTTTCGAGGGAAATATTGTGTTCATGGTATTCCATTGTGTCTTTTCGACTGTAGTTTTGTTCTTATTTCATAGCGTTTAGGGCCTACATGATGTTTTTCTTGTCTCTTGTTTGAAGAAGAAGTTAGCTCCCATGATGTCAATTCAGTAAGAACTGCCACTCTTGGATGAAGAAGGGAGACTTGTGCTTGAGCCAGAAGGATTCTTGAAGTCGGTTCCAAAATCGTGTGTGCCAAAATCATTAATGAATATCTTGTTAAGTGGCAAAATCTCCCTAAAGAAGAAGCACCTTGGGAAAGCGAAGAATTTGATTTTGGGACCCATCTTTGCCAATGCTTCAAGGTTGAAGCATTTTAGAAGAGGATGTATATGGATAACATCTATTAATTGTTTGAGTCTATAGGCTAGTCAAGCCAATATTAAATGATAAAATACTTTATAATGTCATATCAACGATAGAACATAAAGCTACTTTTTAATAAAGTAAAATGTAAATAATATCAAGTCATAATAATAGATAAGTCATTAGATAATTACTTATGAAGAGTCAACTCTTTATATGAAAGGTCACATGCCTTGTGACATATTGTATAGATTGTTGAGTTTTGTACCTTGGGAGGTGTTCCCTCCTTAGCACATGAGGGAAGGATATTACACTTTGTACCTTGTACTTTTGTCTAATTTCACTTTGACTTTGGTTAAAGTGAAATTTAGTCACTTTTGGCCTAAAAGTGATTATTAATTCAAAGGGGTGAATTAGAGACATAAGTTGACTTAGGAAACTTAACCCAAAGTGGGTTTTGTTGAAATAATGTAACTGCAAAGAGTATTCTTATTATTATTGATATATTATTCATGGGATCAATCCCCATTGTGGATTGATCATGTCGGTTATTGTATTAGGACCAAATCCCCTTTTGCGGATTGGTCAACAGACAATT
>ML779164.1:370606-382427 GCA_009831015.1 Picea engelmannii
TATTGGTTTGAGTTATCTCTTGACATTGTATTGGCAATCTATAATAAGGAAGTTTTACTGGGTTTTCTTCCCCTAGAGGGTTTCCCAGGATAAATGCTGTGTCTCTTGTGAATGTGTATTTCTCAGTGATCTTGTTCTTATGTCGCTGTTATCTATTGAAATGCAAAGAACTATAATAATGGCATAAACATTAACAGGTTTGTGATTTAGATATTCATGGGGAGATCTCAACCATCGATTAGATGGGAGATGAGTTGATCTCAACCCTTGATATCTAGGTTTCCTTTTGCTAGTCTAAGAGGGGCGCAAAGGGTGAAGGAGGGGCGCATTCTTCACTTGGTCTTTTGCTTGTTGAGAGAGGAGCTCTTGGAGGATGGAGATGAGGTCAGTTGCATGAGGATGCTTGAGGGAGGTTGCTTGCTTTCATTGTTGGAGGCTTGGAGCTACTTGCCTTGTTTATTTATTGGAGCTATTCTACTTCTGAGAGGGGCGCATTAGCTGTGGATGCTGATTCATTCCTGGTAGGATATCTAGCCATCAGATTGCAGTGAGGTCAGTTGCAGAGGGAGGCCATCTACTGGAGCTTCATTCCTGTGGAGGTGTTTTTCAGATCTGAGCTCACAGTTGGCAGTTGGAGCAGATTCAGTGGTTCTGGCAGTTTGCATGAGGGGCGCACCATTTTGGGGTGCATTTGTTGATGTAGAGCTTGTATTTCAACTCAGCTGGAGTTGCTATTGTATCAGGTTCTTTCATATATTGTGTTTACTGTAACCCTTCTTCTGCTTTCTTCATATATTCACACATATCTCAAACTGGTTTTCCCCGAGGGGGTTTTATCCAGGGTCATGTTGACCAAAAATACCCGTGTCTACAAATTCATGATTTAGTTTCTTAGATCTGTTCATATTCAGCATTAAACGATGTATTAGGTGTGTTATGTTTATTTGAGTTGCATGTACTAATTTTCTGTGACAAAAACGACATGCTAGAGCACCCAAATTGAGAAAATAACCATAACAAATCAGCTTGAAAGTTTTTGGACTGTTGGCTGTTATAAAACAGCAACCTATACTTCAGAAAACAGTGAAACTTAGAGCCTCTCTGTGGTCAAAGACAGACCCAGAAGGCAAGTTGATAGGACCTGGAATTTTCACATGGATACAAGGGACTAACCCCATGTATTATTCATCCATTCATCATATTTTTTTTGGTTTTTTGAAAATTACAAAATATATTTACATCAAGGGTAAACAAAAAGCGGAAGGGTATATCCATTCATCATTTACTCTATTATATTTTTCATCCTTAAGGAATATATCTGCTTCTTTTACCTGTCATACATTTTTCCAGCCTACATAATATTTTCCTTGAGTCACATGTGAAAGAAATTCAAGCTAACACTTAGACAATCATGATATCCTCTTTGAAGATATTTAATTAAAGCCATTGAATTCTTCCACTGTTCCACACTTCCTTTACTCAGAGAACTTTCAAAAATCACAATAATACACGACTGCTCTATGACCCATGGTATCTATCATATGGAAACGTTGTAATTAGAATGAGGATGATAGACATGAGTTTTTGTCAAGCTCATCAAACTTGGACTTAGGAATAACTTAGCAAGACAGCCATGCCAGAGTGACTTGGCAGCTCAGAAAACTTAGTATTATACTTTGGAATAAGTTGGCCAATAACTCTGGAATAACTTGGCACTAGACATGGTAGTAACTCGAGTCACATGAAATTCTGCAGGTCAGCCGACTTTGCACCACATTCAGGACCAAAATTGGTGGGTCAGCCTACTTATGAGACTCACTAGTTAACCAGGTTGACTCATGGAGTATTAAAACCTGGATTTTATGTTATGAGCCATCGCTTTGCGTACTAACAAGTTGAAGTAAGTTAGGAAAATAGGCTAGAAGAGATGCTAGTCAAGCACTTGCCATTAGCCAAGAGAGATGTCAACCAATGGATTACAGCTAAGAGAGACCCATATTTAGTTCTTGTTAAGGTTCACCTCTTTCTACTCACTGCTTTTATTTTTATTTTTATTTCTTTTGGCAATTATGAGTTGCCTTGGCACTCCCACATCAATATTGTGGCTTCTTGTTCTTTCTAGTCCCATTGACCTATTTTGGTCAGTCGTGGACAGTAACAAAATTATACCATCTTATATTATCTCACTTTTCTAGGATACTTGTGAACTTGTTTGTTGACAGAGAAAAATATCTCCTTACAAGCATCATGAATTCATTGTATGCCTGGCAGAACACTGTTGTCTAATAAATGTGGTTGTAGGTATTATAAATCTTTATCCTTAAATTCTTCCTTGAGTGTATGAGTTTGTAATTGCTAAGAGCATGCCACATGATTAAGGGCCTAGTGTTAAGGAAATCACTTTAACATGGCAGTGTCTTAGCCTTAGCTGATGTGATATAGTAGAATTATCGAAATCAACATAGGTATCTACAAGTATTGGGTCTCTATGGATGGAAATCTCTAAAAAGTTCATATGTAACGGCATATATAAACTGGCCTGTATATGATAATTGATTCAATGAAACTCTTGATAATTGCTATTAAGATAGTAGTGTGTGATATTAGCTTTGATGTGAAACCATTGCCTGACTTTGCCTCTTTGTTTCCACAGAACAGGAAAAGCAAGATATGAAAAAGAAGGTGTCGAAATTGTCTGACGCTATGAACGAATTTAAGAATGTTAGTACTCAACTGAAATCTGCAGATGGATATGAAGCTTTCCGAGATATATTTGATGCAAATGAACGTTCTAAGCGATGGAAATTAAAGAGTTCTTATGAAGATGCAGGCCTTAGATACAAGGATGATGAGACACTTGCCTATGTAGCAACTCGAATGCCTGCTGTTTATTGTGCTGCCCATCGAGTCCTGAGAGAGGTTTTGTTTCTGTCCTTAATGTTTAGTAGTGCTATTTATTACTAATCAAGTAAGGCTCGCTTTAAGGCTTTTGCATGGCATTTTGTTAGGAATTTAAAAAGAAGTTCCTATAGGAAAAACTTATGTTGAATCCTGTTGATTAAGAATTTGTAAGGGGATTTTATAGTGAATATTAATATAAAAAACTCTGTAATTTATTTTTGAGGCGAGAGCTATGAAATGAGTTTATTTATAAATTTAAATGCCACCATTGGAGGCCATTGGCTGACCTTCCGATTCTTTCTGCCACTACGACTTTGATGTTATGGTATGGATTTGTCCTTGTCAATGTTGTTTGAAATATAAGGTGAAGTTATATTTATATCTACTGTAATATATTTGTAATAGGGTCTTTAGATCTAGCGATTAGGTATCTTAGTTCTGATTTCTAGGTGTATTAGTAAAAGATTAAAGTCCCTAATGTTAGTCATGGCCCTGTAACACTTAGTATTTGCTATGTTAGTTAGGAAAAATATTAAATATTGTCTAAAGGTGTATAGTAAAAGATTGATGTTAGTCATGGCCTTGTACCACTTAGGATTTGCTATGTTACTTAGGAAAAATATTATATATTGTCTAAAGGTGGCCTGCTCTAACCATTCCTCTACATGAGATTGAGATTCTAATTTGGAAGGCTTCACGCTCTTAAGCTGAAGCTTCCTTTTGTATAATGCATGTCTCACGGTTAATGTGGTGCTTTGGTCTTCACGTCTCTTACTTAGTTTTACCTTTCATGTCTTCCTATCATGCTGCTAGTTTGGCTCTTTATTAAGGTATTATACTCCTGCCTCCTTTACATTGATATGATTTCTAGCATCTCCAACTCTTCAATTTGATACTAATTTCATGCAAATTATTCTTTTGTCATCGAAACCATATTAATTGTTATCAGAAACTTGTAGATCTGTTTGTATTGTATCTTTTATATTCCGAGGCTTTGAATCCTTCTTGTTTCTCTATAGAGCATTGTTTATCACTCATTTTGTTTATACGGTACTGAATGAACACTTCTTCTGTCCTGTTATCACACAAACTGTCGCTTGGGCAAAGGCAACCACAAACGTCACCAGTGCGGCACAACTGGGAGAAGAACCACCGTCACCTTAGCAAATACTCCCCTCGTTTCAGTGATGGATAATCCAACAGAAGGGAGGCTTCCTGGGTGATCTCAAGGGAATGGAGGGCAATGAACAAATGGTTTGGAAAGATCCCTGTTTTGATCACTTGAATAAGCTGGCTAGGGCTTGGAGAAAGAAGGTTTGGGAGAGGAAATAAGGTAAGCTGGAATGTCACCTGCAAAACCAATGTTAGCACAATAATCCCAAGACAAAATATCATGAAATAAGCCCAAAAACCACTACTAACTCAGCAAGTAAGGCTTGCTGTCATAAAATTGCAGCAGACTAAAGGTTATAACAGCAATGAATAGAATGTAGCAGCTGCAATATTTCACTGTCAAAATCGACGAGTAATAATATTAGATGAAAGCCCTTAACAAGTAGATAATTATCCAATACTTAAACAACTGTTTTGACGGTTAAAAGGGCTGCAAAATGAATGTTATCAGCAGTATATAACAGCCCTAAAGGCTGTAGCAAGCTTTTACTACAACAGCAAGAAATCATCGTTAAAGTTAGGAAATGAATATGCCAAGTTGTAGCCCTTAACTTATAGATCAATATCCAATCATTAGACAACAACTTCCACGGTGAATTAACAAGTAAATTGAGAGTTATCAGCAAACTTTATGCAGCCTTAATGGTTGTAGCTTTACTTTTATAACAGCAGCAAGCAACTTGAGACAAATTAACAATGTTTTTGCATCAATAGCTTGCTTAGAACATGAGCAACCCAACAAGAGATAGAACGATTTCAAGAGAGCAATTGTCACATTTATCAATGCAATCAGTTGCGTTATCTTCAAAGGGTAAATGGAGTCAAAGGGAGGAGCACAAGAAGGGAAAAAATCAAAGAGAAAACTAGGCAACAAGATCAAGAGGTGTCTTAACAATCTCTAGATTTATGTTGCCCTAGGATGTCTAGCAAGAGAATCCCAACGATTTCCTTGTAGATGTCCTATTTCCTTCTAGATAACCTTTTGCAAGAGTTTGAACTTTGAGGGAAAGGGAACGATGCCTTAAGGGAGTCCTAACAATCCTCAGGGGGGTTGTTCTATAAAGGACTAGGGTTAAAGGAGTCTTAACAATCTTTAACCAAGCCTTTTGCAAGGCAACAAGCAAAAATTAGGGCTTTTAGGGTTTTGAAGATAACCTTGAAAAATGATAGCATGTAAAATATCAAAGTAGAAGAGAGAACAACCACTTACAACCAAGACGTTTTGCAAATTAAACCCTAGAAACACCTTCCAATCCACAAGAGAGCTTCCTCAAACCCAAAAGATCACCTCCAAGCCAAATCACACTCTTTTTCCATTTTGTAAAAGAAGACAAGAAAGTGGAGCGAAATTTTTTGGAGAGAGATAAGTGTCTCCAATGATGAGTTATGAAAATCAAATGACTTGCCTCTTATTTATAGAGGAATCCCAAGTCCAATTTACAATTAGATCCATAATTTTAGGGTCAAAAACATATTTTACAATGAAAATAGCCAAGTTGACCTCAAGAATAGCCCACATAATGCAAAATGATGATAAAAATGCCTCCAACGTCTCCTCAAAGGGAAAATCGTAGGGTGAGAAGCCTCCAAAGGCCAGGGTGTCATGATCCCAAGGGTGCCATGTCATCCTCATGATCCAAAAATCAAGCAAGCAATGGGGTAAGGGACCACCCTTCTGCCACAACATCACCAAGTGCACCCCCCATGTCACGTCAAGCCTCTCTAAGCATGACGTCGTGGTCAAATTATGCAACTCTCAAGCAATGGGGGTGTCGTCATGTGTGTTTCATCATGCCAAGCCTCTCTCACAAGGCATGACGTCATCCAATGGTGCAATGCTCATCATCTATGCTGTCCAATCATGGGGCAACAACATCCATCCAATGGGATTTTATGCCCCTATGAAGATCCCAAGTGGCTTAACATCTCCATGAATGATGTGATCGATATAGTCCTGCAAAGACAAACAAAGTACACCCTCCAAGGGTCCACCAGTCATAGAATCATGCCAAGTAAATCATATTTAATACAAGAGCTACCCAAATTTAAGACTTTCGTCATGTGTGTTTCATCATGCCAAGCCTCTCTTACCAGACATGACGTCATCCAATGGTGCAATGCTCATCATCTATGCCCTCCAATCACGGGGCAATAACATCCATCCAATGGGATTTTATGCCCCTATGAAGATCCCAAGTGGCTTAACATCTCCATGAATGATGTGATCGATATAGTCCTGCAAAGACAAACAAAGTACGCCCTCCAAGGGTCCACCAGTCATAGAATCATGCCAAGTAAATCATATTTAATACAAGAGCTACCCAAAAAAGTAACATTGGATCCCCCCTTTCATATTTCACACATGCTCAAAGACTTTATACAATTTTCCAAATTTAAGTATGGGAGGGTTATTCGAGTAAGCTATTGGGTGTGCCATGACCCAAGTGGAGGGATGTTTCCCAAGTGGACCCTATCTAATCCATGTAATGAATGTGAGGTGGTTTGTAGGAAAAACTTTTGGGCATGGGGTCATTGACATGCAAGGTCTTGTATGGTCTCATTTGGGCGCCTATGTAGAGGGTATGTGACATCTTGGGTTACCCTTTCCCCAACGATTCCTTTTTCCAAGCCCCCTTTTATGGCTTTTTCTTTATTATGATTTGAAGAATTACACTAGCACAACAATGGAGCAAATATATTTCTCAATAATGCACACCCAACTCAAACTTCATAATTAATAAGAGTAATATTTTTACATGAGAGGAGATGTCTCGGGAAACTATCATCTCCTACAATCACTCAACAATCTCTCCAACAATCTCTTCAACAATCTCTCCACAAATGTCTCAAGCATATTTCTCAAACTCAAATTAAACCTTTGAGATACAACAACTAACAATAATTAATCTAGAACAAATGATTCATTATTCCAACATTTCTCCCCCATAATGATCATTTGGAAGTATTCCAAGATCATCTATGAATTTGCAAAACTTTTCCTTTGGTAGTGCTTTGGTGAATATATCTGCTACTTGCTCTTTTGTTGTGTAATACATGATCTTGATCACACCTTGCTGAATCAAATCTCGAACAAAATGATACTGAATATCAATATGCTTGGTCTTCTTGTGAAAAACTGGATTCTTGGTCATTTGTATAGCACTTTGATTATCACATATCAATTGAGTGGGTTGTTCCTGTTGCTCATGTAGATCCTCCAGAATTCTTCTTAACCACACTGCTTCACATGTTGTTGTTGTTGCGACTTTATACTCTGCTTCTGATGTGGAGAGAGAAACTGTAGGTTGCTTTTTAATACTTCAGGCAATTGCTGTTGAACCCATGCTAAATGAATACCCTGAAGTTGATTTCCTGTCATCCATGCAGCCTGCCCAATCTGAATCTGTATAACCAATTAGCTTGAAATCTTCTGTAGATCTATATACTAAACCATCGCCAACTGTACCACGTAGATATCTCAAAATCCTTTTAGCTGCTTTCCAATGCAATTCCTTGGGTTCTGCCATGAATCTAGATACCATACTGACTGTACAAGATATATCTGGTCGAGTTGTAGTTAAGTAGATCAAACTTCCAACCAATTGGTGACACAGAGTAACATCAACTAAATTGGAGTTATTATGTTCGTATAACTACAACCCAACTTCCAAAGGAGTTGGCGTTGGCTTGCAACTCAACATTCTGAACTTCTTCAAAATATCCGAAGTATACTTGGCTTGTGACATGAAAATACTATCTTCATTCTACCAAAATTCAATACCCAAGAAATAATGCAACTCACCAAGATCTGTCATCTCAAATTCAACAATCATATGTGACTTAAACTTTTGAAATAGTTCAACTCTCTTCCCTGTTTGTTGAAATCTGATAACTCAAGACAAAAATGTTTGCCAATAATTTCCTAAAACTCAAAAATTAAACTTGCTGATTTAAATCTGATAAATTATGCAAAATACGTACTGTTGAGTTATAACATCAGAAATTATTGCGAAAACGCACAGTAAACCAAGCATAAAAATAAGACAACACCAGATGTTACCCTGGAAACCCCAATGTGGATAAAACCAGCTAAGAGGGGGCTTTATTGTGGGCATCCAAGAGAAATTACAGCAGCAGAAAAATTGGAAATTTCTTACAGAAATTTCCAGTAACCTTTCTCACTCCTCAGCTAAAAACGACTCAGCAAAACTGTTGTACGACCTAGGTACAATGCGCCCAATATTGCCCAGCAAGTACAACAAGTGTACGACCTTAGTACAACTTGTATGGCGTATACTATTTCAGCCCAGTACGGCCTGCACAACAGTTGGTTGGTACGGCCTGCACAACAACTGGTTGGTACGGCCTGGCTGGCTGAAGTATTTGGCTCGGATTTGGGCTGCTGCTACCTACAGAAAATGCCCAGAAATCGGCCTGTAGAATGATGTTATTTTGGACCCGAGTTCAGCCTCCTTGGTTGCCTAGAATGGTCCTAATCTGACCTCCACTGACTGCTCCAAACTAGTCCAAAACTTGCCCTCTGCCTCAGCTGCTAGCACACTGCCTTCTTTTGTCCAAGCGCCCATCTTGCTCTCACTTGCTCAACCTCACAAATGAGAATAGTAGTGTCCTCTCACCCTCAACCTCCTTTTATCTCCTTAATGGCCCCCATTTACCTTGAGATGTGTGCACAACCTTGGGCCTCAATGGCTGAGATTGGGGTGCCCCCTTTGGGCTGGACCCCACTCTCCACTAAGTGGTGCACCCCCCTTTGGACATGGCCCCACAATCCACTCAACCATCTTCATGAGGTGCGCCCTCTCTCCTTGGGCCCCACATTCCACTCACAAGCAAAAATTTAGCTGCAAGCCTAAGTTAGACTTAGGCTGAGATAATAAGGCTGATCCAGGCCTTGGTGTGTCCATCAGCTGGCCTAGGACACTTAGGCACAACTGAAACGCCTCACGAGCTACAAAATCTAACACTCCCTCTTAGTGAGGGAGGTGTCTCCACCATGATCAATCTTTGATCCAATCAAATCTGCTGCTGCTGTTGTAGCTGCTCCCTCTGAATCAGAAGATCCACCTGCAACTTCTGCTGCACTCTGATCTGATGTGGTGTTTTGCTCATCTACCAGTGTCATGTCATACCAACTGAAAGTCTCAGACATTGATCTTTGGTCCAAGCTACTTCTGGACCCACCTACAGGCTGTCCCAACATGTACATCATACCTTTCCTGATGCCAAGCCTCACTGCTACATCTAAGGCCGCTCCCTTTGCACATAAGAGTACCTGTCCATCCACGAACAACACTGTATACCCCATATCCGCCAGACCTGATACAAAGAGCAAATTAACTCTCAGCTCTGGTACATACATCACCCCATCCACCTCCAGAGACACTCCTGACTCTAATTGGAATCTGACACATCCAACCCCCTTTATTGCATACATGGTGTGCACCCCACTCTGCACATGCAAGTCTAAGCCCGTCTCAGAAACACTAAGGAATACCGACCTCATTCCCGTCATATGGTGAGATGATCCATTGTCCACGAACCAAGCCCCACTGTCCTCCAACTCAGCCAATCTGCTGCTGATCGAAAGAGAGGCAACTAGAGAAAATTCATCCTCGAATTTCTTTGCAAATGCATCCATCTCAGTAGATGCTGTGGTTGCTACCTCTGACTCCTTCTTCTTCTTCTTCTTGTTGGGACACTGGCTGGCATAGTGTCTAGTCTTGTGACATGCAAAGCATCTCACTTTGCCCATATCTCTGGAGCTTCCCGCTCCACTGCCCTTCTTCGCATAAAGAGACACATTCTCTTCTTCTTCACTCTTTGGCAGGCTAGCTTGAGTGGCATCTAGTCTTAGCTCCCCCTAGGTGAAGTCGTCCCATAATCTCTCCCAATCAGGGAGCTTCTCCCGAGCCACAATTCCACGGACAAATACTTCCCACTGTTTGGTGAAGCCATTCAAGGCTGTCCTCACCAACTCAGTCTCGTCCAGTGCCTCTCCCACAACTGCCAGTTCATCTCGAATCTGAGTGAACTTTGTGAGGTATGAGACCACCGACTCTCCCTTGGCCATCTTTATGCTTCTCAACTTCTCTCTGAGCGACATCTTCCTGCTCTGGTTGTCAAACTGGTACAACTTTACCAGGGCCTCCGACATGTCCTTCATTGTCTTCTTGCCAAACAAATGAGGAATAATGTGGTCTTTGACACCATCCACAAGTATCCTCCTGGCCTTGACATCTTTCTTTGTATGGGATTCTAGCTGTGCTGGATTGGCTGGGGTTGCCATTTTGCCTTCAACAATTTCCAACAACCCATTCTCCTCCGGCACCAAGCTGATACGCTCCCTCCAGGGACAAAAATTTGAGGCTCCATCCAACCTGTCCTCAAACCTTAAGCCTGCACTAGCCATTTGAGTCTGTTTCCCTGTTTTCCACACACCTTCTGGTCTCACGTCCCACTTGCTGATTTATCCTTGCACAACAAGTATCTTGGCTCCTCCTGTATTCAGAGGCTTTGCTCTGATACCATGTTGAAATATGATAACTCAACACATAAATGTTTGCCAATAATTTCCTAAAACTCATAAATTAAACTTGTTGATTTAAATCAGATAAATTATGCAAAACACCTACAACTGAGTTATACATCAGAAATCACAACGGAAACACACAGTAAACCAAGCATAAAAGTAAGACAACTCCAGATGTTACCCTAGAAGCCCCAGTGTGGTGAAAACCAACTAAGAGGGGGCTTTATGAAGAAAACTGAGGTCCTATGAGGCTGCCAACTAAGGTCTGTCTTTGACCTTGAGATTGGCTCTAAGTTTCAATCTTCAAAACCGTCCTTTGCTGTTTTAGGACACCAAACAATTTATTGACTTTCTGCCCATAGCTTTTGTAGGTTAAGTGTTCTTTAAGGTGCCCTTGCAAGTGTTTTCGTGACCCAAAGTTAGCACATGCAATATAACTCAAAACAAGTAACACTTCCTGTAGATCTTAACAACACAAGTAAGCTGATCTAAGCTCTAAGCATGCATGAAATTAACACAGGTATTTTTGGTCAACACGACCTTGGATAAACCCCCCCCAGGGAAAACCAGTTTGGAATGGAAGTATATATAAGTGGTGTCTAAAGCATGAGAACAAGAAATACAATATAATGGAACCTGTACACAAAGCAAGCTCGTCTCGAGACTTGCTAAAGGAACCAGGAAAAAATTCACCCAAGACTAGTGCGCCTCTTCCTCTTGTTGCCAAATCCATTGAAGTGAAGCGCCCTTGACCTTGGATGCTATGAAGAAGAATTCCTTGCACACAAATGTGCTCTTGTGTGCTACCTCTCCACTGAAACAAACATATTTGACTTCCTCCAACTGTAGCTCCTCCCTGCTAGGTGTGCGCCCTCCTCCAAGCAAGTGTGATCACCACTAAATAATAGGGTCTCTAGCTGTCATAGCTCCTCCATGAATAGAAGTGCCCAAGTTGCCCTCTTCCAATGCCTCCAACCTCATGCTCATGCTCCTCCTCAAGCTCTCCAAGTGAACATAAGAGTGAATGAGCCTCTTTAGGCCTTGTTATCCCCGATATCTAGGGATAACTAGGAGATCATGTCTCGAGGCCCACATGATCCCAGACATGGAGTATGAGAGCAGATTGATTTGAGCATGGCCCTTGAGGGCCCATCTTTTCTTCTTCTCAGCCAGACTTGTCCTGTCAGCAGTACCAGC
>ML779164.1:386262-399415 GCA_009831015.1 Picea engelmannii
CTTCTCAAACACATTCAAAATTGAAACCCCAACTAACCTAGCGTCTAACCCTAGCTATTTTGAACTAACCCTAATAAGATGACGTCCTGTTAATTTTGGACTTTTGTTTGGATAGAAAAGTGCGGCCTAGTCATCTTAACATAGCCATAGAGGTTTCATAACTTTTTATTGGTTGAATTTGTCAAAACGTCACTTCTTGGCTAGCTAACCCTAATTCTGCAACAGAAATTGTATAGGTGACGTCACACCTTTTAGATCTCTAGTTTATGCTTGCAACGTTGTGACATTTATCATCTATCTTGCTAGACATTGAGTTATGAATTGCATCTGTAAGTTTACTTGCTAAAACGTTCCACTCAATTGTCTAAATTTTGACCTAAATTTATGCTTGACGTCACACCTATTGCAGCAACAATATAGGTGACGCAACAACTTTACTTGTATGAGCTAATTTGAGATATTTATTGCATGTTGATATAATACAAGGATTGATTTGCACATTGAATGCTCGTCTCTTGATGTACTTATTGAAGAAGTGATTTGGTCTTTGTTTGATAATCATTGACTTCGTCAATAATTATATCTAATCATTGCTCATATATATATTTGAAGATAGYCATTAATTGTGAAGTACTAACCCACTGCAAGCATATACTCTAGTTTGTTTGTCTTGTCTCGCAAACAGGTGCCTTCCAGTGGAACAATATCTTCTTTGACTATCTCTATTGGCAGTAATCTGTGAAAGGGATTCTTGAACTTTGATCCATTATACTCTTAGCCCTTCATAAACCCAGATTGCTTAGGGACGTCTCCCTTGGATTAGCCATCCTAAATAGAAAGAGCTCCCCATCGAGGTGACAGTGGGTGGGGAAGCTCCTGTTACGCCGGTTTTAAGCCTTGACTTAAGCTGCCTAAACCCTTCCTACAAACCGTGCGATAACAGGCCTCTTGCGCTCTCCTTGAGCAAATTGTAAGGAAACCTAAAAGTGAATGACTAGGATCATCCCAATACATTCCTAATCAATGGTTGAGATCATCCCACAATAATCTCAACTCAAAACCCACTTTGGTTTAAGTTTCCTTAGTTTACTTTATGTCCTTCAATTCACCCACAAAGTGAATTAATAGTCACTTTAGGCTAAAATGACCAAATTTCACTTTTAACTTAAATCTCCTAAGTCAAAGTGAAATTAGACATAAAGTACGAAGTACAAGAGTACCAACATCTCCCTCTTGTGGTTAGAAGCTCCAAACCATAAGGGAACCACTTCCCGAGGTACACCAAAACTCAACACTTTATTGTGGGCATCCAAGAGAAATTACAACAAAAGAAAAAATGGAAATTTCTTACAGAAATTTCCAGCAACCTTTCTCACTCCTTCTCAGCTAAAAACGACACAACAAAACTGCTATACGACCCAGATACAATGTGCCTAGTACTGCCCAACAAGTACACCAAGAGTACGACCTTAGTACAAGTTGTACGACCTGTACTATTTCAGCCTAGTACGGCCTGGCTGGCTGAGGTATTTGGCCCGGATTTGGCCCGCTGCTACCTACAGAAAATGCCTAGAAATCGACCTGTAGAATGCTTCTATTTTGGACCTGAGTTCGGCCTCCTTGGCTGCCCAGAATGGTCCTGATTTGACCTCCACTAGATGCTCCAAACTAGCCCAGAACTAGCCCTCCGCCTCAGCTGCTAGCACACTGCCTTCTCTTGCCCAAGCGCCTCTCTTGCTCTCACTTTTTCAACCTCACAAATGAGAATAGTGAGCTCTCACCCTCAACCTCCTTTTATCTTCTTAGTAGCCCCTGTTATCCCCCAGTTTAGGGATAACTAAGGAGATTATGTCTCGATGCCCACAGGTCCTAGACATGGAGTACCGAGAGCCAGATCGACTTGAGCATGGCCCTGGAGGGCCCATCTTTTCATTCTTCAGCGCCTCCACTTTTTCAGCAGCAGCAACATCCATCACCTCGGCCTGGTCCTATAGCAGAAATGGATCTTGCTCCATGAGGTAATGAGTCCGGGTATCATGGTATGTGTCACTTTGATCCTCAAAACCTTTGAATATGTGCATTCAATTCTTTTTGTTTCTAACGGGTGCTTGGATCTTATACCTATCCACTTGACCATATCTGGGGGAAATGACAGGATGCCCTAGTAAGCTTGTGCCCATAGGTTTTGAGTTGCCACTGGGGGAATTCATGAAGCCATCGTCTGCTCCCACCATACTTACCACTTTCCATCTTTCTCCCGCTCATCCATCCCATTACATTGGTCCGGGCATTGGGTTGGCCAAATATTTAAGGGTTGTACCTTACCTTGTGGGAAGAAGGGGCTAAAGGCCCAGAGGGTAAAAGTAGCTGGCAAAAGATAGAAGCCAAAGAATGAAACCTTGAGATGCTTCGCCTAGGGATCCTCGAGAAAGCAGTAAAAAGCTTCTCAACAAGAAACAGAGGGACCCATAAAAAATAATAAAACAAGACTTGGTTACAGGATAGGGGGTCTCGACTCTTATCACGAGCCAACCTATTAGGTCCATGGGCATGTAGCGGTATGACACTACCAACAGCTGGTCACCACGCCAGAGTAGTGGCTCTTGGTGGCATAGCCAAGAGAAAGGGGGTCTCATCACGAGCCAGCCTTCTCATTTCCGTGAAATGCTTGTGGGTAACATTGCCACCACTGGTCACCACGCCAGGGCAGTGTCCCCTAGCTAGCTTCTTGAAGAAAACGCAATAAAATAAAGACAAAAGGCATGAATGGGCTTGGAAACATTTGCATCCATGACAGGTGCAGCTCACCCTCTACAGAGGCACCCACAGGTAAGCCATGCATTTCCCCGCTATCACTGCACCCCTTGCCCAGACATCCCTTATCCACTTCATCCACTTGCATGGCTTGGATTTGATCTCTCCCGGAAACACCCCACATCCAGTGAGCATTAGCCCAATAGGACGTCCTAGCGTTTCCTCCAAACTTGGCTTGTAGATTAGTATAATGTTTTTGAGCACTTGTCCGGGTAAAAGGGGTTTTATGCACATGTTTAATAACTTGATGATTATATGTGATTGACATTGCTATGATCCCTATGACTTATGAGCCCATGGAGGGCGTATCTGTTGATGTGCAGGACCATACCCGATGGACAGGTACCCTTCTAGACAGGTACACATGGGGAGATGATTAGTTCAGACCTCCATGGGGCTGAAAGCCCACCAGATGGATGTTGAGACCCCAATAGGGGGCAGAGATAGATCAGAGGGTTTGCACCGGAGGAGAGGAGGACGTTCCACCAGAGGCATCTTGGCAGACTCGTACCCAGGGGGGTTGTGCCCTTTCCACCGAGACATAGGCCTTGGAAGGCCCATGACGTCACCTAGGACACCCATGATGTCATCCAACACTTGTGGAGGTTTTGGGAGGCAGTTATGTGCCAAGTGGCACATGTGGTAGGTTCCTGAGGCCCAAGGAGGCCTAACGTCTTGCTCTAGGAGGCCAACGTTTCTCTAAAAGGGCCTAACGTCACCCTAAAAGGGAATGACGTCTTCATTTATGCTTGATTTAGGGTTTAATTTTGACATTTAATGTTAAAACAATATTTTTATGTAAATTTGGCCTTGTCGGCCTTTTGTGACCTAAAATTAAATTAAGGTCATTGCTATTGTATAAGTAGAGAGCTAAAACTCTCTTTTTATCATCATCTTTCACTCACCACTTGGTGAGGTTTGAAATTTGCGGCCCTCATTAGGGTTTTGGCTGAAATTGTGGCGCACTTGTTGAAGCGGGCTTCTTTTTGGTGATCTTTGGCATTTTTCTTGGTGGATGGTTTACAACTAGGGTTTGGCTTGATAAATACTTGGTAAATGTAAGTGAATTTCTGCAATCCTTCCCCTGAATGGTTATAGTGTTTTACTTGCATTTTGTTAATGAAATTGTTGGAATAAACCCTAGAAAATAAGCACATGTTGATATCTTTGTTTTAATTGCTATCTACCTACTAGATTATGCCAAGGAGCCGTTTTATCTGTTGAAGATATTGCTAGGGTCTTGCCATTGCAACACCCTATCCCTTGTTCTTCATCCTAGCCGTTTTTACTTTGTCATTGAGCTAAAGGAGGAAAACCTACTAAGGCCTAGGGTTACCTACACCTTAGTGGCCGTTTTCCCCTAGGGTTTGATGGTTGAAGCCTTGGCTTACCAACACTTCATCCATCAAATTCCTCTTGTCTTTGGCCCTACTATTATCATTTTGTTCCTCCAACTCTTGCCGCTACTTTTGACTCCATTTGACCTATGAATGCACCGGTCTGAGACTTCTTGCTTGAGTGCTTTGATCACAACCTTCGAACATCCAATATCTTTGAACAAATACTAACACCTTCTAACCCTAGTTTAGATTGACTTGCTAACCCTATTGCTGCTATTATCCATTTGAGTTATAGTCGTACTTTGCAGCAATTAAAGCTTCTTTAAACAATTGAAAGGATAAATGCATACTTGCTTCTGATGAATGTCGGTGTTGTGATATTGATGATTGATCATTTTGCTCATTGTGAAGCTATTTTAAAGCATTTATTGTGAAGTATCATATTGTGATTATTGCTACTGCACATCCTTGTTTACTTCATCAATATATTAGTCAATTGCTTTTATTGAGAAAGTCTCCAATTATATGAAGTACTAACCAACAAGTGACCTTACAAATATAATTTCATGTTGCTTTGTTCCGAGCATGTACATTTCTGGTTCTTATTATCTTTATTGGCTGTTTAGCCGGACTTTCTGATCGGTGGTGACTTGTGAGAGGGAAACTTTTACCTTGGTCTTTACCCTTTGCCTTCTCAAAACCCCAGGTCACCGGGGACGTCTCCCCTGGGCCTACCACCCTAAATAGAAAGAGACATCTTGTTGAGGTGACAGATAGGATAGTCTCCCGTTACGCCTTTTTGTCTTCATTTGCCTTTTCCCTTCCATCAAAGTACAAATTGCACGATAAAACCCCCCATTTACCTTGAGATGTGTGCCCAACCTTGGGCCTCAATGGATGAAATTGGGGTGCCCCCTTTGGGCTGGACCCCACTCTCCACTAAGTGGTGCGCCTCCCTTTGGACAGGGCCCCACAATCCACTCATCCACCTTCATGAGGTGCACCCTCTCTCCTTGGGCCCCACATTCCACTCATAAGCAAAAATTTAGCTGCAAGCCTATGTTAGACTTAGGTTGAGATAATAAGGTTGATCTGGTCCTTGGTGTGTCCATCAACTGGCCTAGGACACTTAGGCACAGTAGAGACACCTCACGAGCTATAAAATCTAACACTGTGTAGATCAAATCATCAACATATAATGCAACTATGAGAATGTCCTGTCCTAACTGAAAGATATAGAGATTGGGCTCAGATAAACTTGTTAAAAGTCTAGTTAAGATTGCAAGAGACAAGCTAGCAATGACTAGTTTAGCTCAAGATTAATGCATAAGACCTTAACAATGAAACAAGGCTGTAAGAAAAAGGTATTGCAGAGATACTATTGCAGCCTTATGGCTGTAGCAAACAAATTGTTACAGCAGCAAACTCAACCACTAAAACTTACAAAGAGTCCACCCAAAAGATGCGCAGAGATTAATATATTATTGTGGCAAACTTTTATCAAATTCCAACGGTTGAAAAGTGAGTTATTAAGGAAGTTGTATTAGGGTTTCTGCAGCCCTGATGGCTGTAGATAAAAAGTTGTAATAGCAGCAAGAAGTACTTAGCAAAATGAGACACCCTAGTGCCTCAACCAAGCATATAAAGCATAGAATTGATTCCAAATTAGACAATCTCAAAATCCCGAGTTTTCACGTTAACTGATGCAAGATTTTATTTCTCCAATGCAATTAGATTTAGTGCCTTTAGCTATTGGGTTATGGAGTCAAGTAAATAAAGAGCTAACAATGCTATCTCCTTGGGGGTGTAAACCCTCTTACTCCCCAAGGCAAGCAAGGTTAACTAGGAAGTACTAGGAGGTTGTTAACCCTTTTACTTCTCCTAGTAAAACCTCGAGCAACAAATTATTTCAAGACAAAAATGATAGATATGGTGGGGTTGTAAACCCTTATACTCCCCAAGAAGTCTAGCAAATCAAACTTGTAACCAAGCAATGAAGCATCAACAAGATAAAATCCTTACCTAGTCCAAGTAATGACAAGATAAACCTCCTCTTACCAAGATAAATCCACCACAAATGCAAGAGAAAAGCTCCAAGAGAGGTAGCGCACTACTTCTTCCACCAATAGCATGAAGAAACCATAACAAAAGCACAAGAGATAGAGATTTCCCAAAGAGGGTGCAAATTTCAGCTAGGAAACAATGGGAGAGCTATATGAAAATGAGATACAAATGATCTCTATTTATACAAAATGTTCTAAACTTAGTTTGTCCACATAATTTAGGGTAAACCACAAGATAAGGGGTCAACAACCCTAATCTTGCCCCTTTACAAAATAATATTATTTAATTTATACTTTTGCACATGAAAGAAACCCTAAAACATGACGTCACCCTTCTTTTGGGTAACTTTTGGCACTTTAAGTCAAGTTGTTGAGTTGGAGATGGGTGAGCCAAGCCTCCAAAGGCCAAGTATCTTTGATCCAAGCCATCTCCTCCACGATCCATGGGCTGTTTTCTCCAAAACATGCCAAGTATCCTCAACCACCACCAAACCCTAGCCCTACTATGACGTCAAGCCCTCAAGGGTGACGTTTTGGCCTTCTTAGGAAAAACGTTTGGGTGGTAGGGGCTAGGTTAGGTCCTCCATGATGTCTTCTAGGCCTCCAAAGACATGTCTTCGTGATCCGACATGTGGGCCCTTGGCATCCAACTTGTGGGCTTCAAGCCCCATGGAAGCCTAAGCTAGGTTTGTTCCTCCAAAATTGTCCACCAGTTGGGTCCTGCAAAGACAAATGGATACGCCCTCCAAGGATCTCAAGTCAAAGCATCATGATGAGTAAATCAAATCAATAAAAGAGCAATCTAAGCAAGTACATTCAAACCACATCATCAAAATAAACTAATCCTCAAAGACCCTATGCAATTTTCCAAGTTTAGGTATGGGAGGGTTGACAAAAAGACCTATTGGGTGAATCGTACCTCAGGTTTAGGGGTGTTTCTCGAGGGGACCTCCTTTTAAGTCATGTGGATGATGTGTCACGGATGAGGGGAAAACTTTTGGGCATGGGGTTCATGACGTACAAGGGGTTGTAGTGTCTCACTTATGGGTGCCTTTGTAGAGGGTGTGCTACGCCTTCGTTTTCAATGCAACCTTTTTCCAAGCCCATTTATTGCCTTTTATTCTTTTAGGATGTTTCCAGGTTGAAGCCAAGGTAGGGCTTCTACCTAAGCATGAAAAACTGTGCCCACCTTGACTCTACCCTGGTCACATCATGCTTCCCCAAGTTGGAAACATGTGTGGGGCTTCTACCTAAGCAATAAAAACAATGCCCACACATGCTCCTCCCTGGTTGGCATTTTGTTGTTAGTCATTCTTTTACGGGTCCCATTAGTTTTTTATGAGAGACATTTCATTGTCCTCGGGGATGTTGCACCTTCTGGAGGTGACTTTTGACTTGGAGAATGAAACGTTGCACCCTTTGGAGGGAATGTTTCACTTTGGAGCCCCTACACATGCCTCTTCATACCTTTTTGAGTGAGTTGTCCACCTTGGGAGACCACACATGCCACATGTGTGAGCTTGAAGATGCATTTATGGTGGATGTTTTAGTATTTTTAACACTTTACTTCGTCTTGAGAGCATTGTTGGGGGTCTTGTTGACCTATCCACTCTTTTATCATGGATTGTTTATGTATTATCATATTATGGCCTTATCTCTAGGGTTTGGAAAGAGATAAAGGCATTATTATATTTTCTTAAGGCTTAAGCTAGGAAAATATTGATATTTTAATGAGAAAGGTGCTAGATCTCTCATACAAATAAAGAAGCACTTCTGATTTGTAAACCATTGTTAGAACTTGTGGAGAACAATTACTTGTCTACTTTTCTTCTTCTATATTTGCTATGGATGGATAACTAGATCGACTTCTTGAGGAGATGTTTTGTGGATTGCTTTTCAACTTTCATGGATGCCCTTGGCTAGGGTTTTATGGATGAAACAATTTCTTGAGCAAGTGGTCTTTTTTAATCTTGTTAGATTTTGTTTATGGATGATTTTAAATGTAGTTGTACTTTTCTAGTGGTGGTGGTGCACTTTCTTGGTGTCTTTCTTGATCAAGTCCCTTTTTCAAAACCCTTGGAAGATTAGTAGTGGAGTATCTTCCCTTGAACCATCTTGAAGTTTGTATGGCCCTAGGTGGATCTTCTAAGGTTTGTAGTGGACAACCCTAGATATCACTCTAGATCTATTTACATCCTCTCAATGAAGTCCTTAGTTGACCCCATATGCCCCCCCAAAATAGTAGGCACTAGTCTTCTCCCATCTAGTCCATCTAAAATTCAAAACTTCAATTTTTGTTTTTGTTTTAGGGTAAATCTAGGGTTTGTTTAGCTTACATTAATTTTTAGCAATCAAAAACCCTAGACGTCTAGGGTTTTCTTGCTTATTTTTTGACCTAAAATTTTAGGTTTTTCTTGCATGTTTTTGATCTAAAATCGTCTTTCTTGGAAAATCATCATAGCTGGTTTGTATTACAAGAATTTTAGGGCTAGACGTCTTAGTTTTATTGGTTGTTATATACTTCTAAATTTTCAGAATTAATAAGTTAATTAAACCCTAGTTTTGTCCATTGTTTTAGCCCAACTTTTACTTGTTTATAATCTGTTTAAGGGGCGGAATTTAATAGCTGTTATAACTTGTCTTATGCTGCACTTTACTTATCTTTTATACAAGTTTTGTAACAGCCATTGGTATTTTTAGATTTGCAGTGTTTGGGGATTGTTTTACATTGAATAACAACTTGATGAACCCCCTTAACTTAGCCTTTAAGTACATCAAGCCCAAATCTGGAATTTACATTGAATAACCAACTAATCCATAACTTGTTAAGTATACTTAGTTGGTGGTAAATTGGGTAGCTACATAGGAGGCCCTAGACTTAATTGTGTATTGCCTTAGGAGTCCTTGAAGCTACTAGGGAAGCCTCCCTTTTGTTGGATTTATCTGTCACTAAAACAAGGGAAGTTGTTGCCGAGGTGACAGTGGTAACACTTCTAACGTTCCATTCATTTTGTACCCTATGAAGGCTTTGCACTAGGGTGCAAGATTGTGTGATAACGAGACTCACAATAGGAGCTCCATTACCAAGTCGATTCATGAAGTTAAATCAAGCTTCACTCACTAGGACGTTAAGGCTTTAGATTACCTCCCTCTGAGGCTAGGTGCAAGCTCTTCACTCACAGGGGAGATTTATATCTTTAGCTCCTCTCCTTAGAAACAAGGTGCTCCTAAATCAACTTCTACAATTCCAACATGCAATAACAATCTCCAATGACACACCTAGAATACAATGCCACACATATAAAATTGTACAAGAAAAACTAACATAACTCAAATAAAAAGTTACCTACATCTCCTTAGCTTGGAGCTAGCTTGCTCTTAATTTCTTCCATTAATCAACCTCCAAGAGCAAATGGAGAGAGCAAATATTTGTATAGATTTTAGCTCAACTCTACAATAAAATATTATTTTCCTCATGAGGCTCTCCAAGGAAAATATAAAAAATATTTAAAAAAATAGGGCTAATTAGGTCAAAAGCCCATGGAAAATACTAAATAAAATCATCTAGATGAATGTGATGCCACATGTCATCGTCCTCCTCCTTATAGCTCATGCAAAGGCAACTTTTGAGTGCCATTTGTCATCTTTATGTGCAAGACACTCTCCAAAATATAACAACCTCAATAAAATAATAGAAACGCTTGGTCAAATGAGGTTGGGCACTTTCCAAAGTGTATGCATGGATGCCAAGTGTACAAGTCTCTTCATGAAGGTGCTCTTCAACGAATAACCACTTTCAAACAGTAATATTGCTTGGTCAAATGTAAGGCGAAAACACTAGGGTGCATGGATAATAGCTCCTAGTCAAACACGAAGACCAAATAATTCCTCAAAACTTGGGTCAAAGGAATAAGATGTGACATGAAAAGGTTATCACACGTGAACAAGGATATTTTGAGGCCAGGGCGAATTGAATTTTTTATTCATTGCCTCAATACATGCGAAAAGGGTGAGCACCTAGTCTCATGTGTACCACATGGACTTCAAGTTACAACTTCTAGTCATTTATTAGAAATTGAATCTTAGGGAAAAGGTTTCAATGTAAAATGAGAACAATAAAGTGCTAATAGACCAATACTTAGGCACTCAACCTAAGGTTTAGGATTTTAAATTTTAATTAAAATATCCCAAACTAGTTAGGTGTGTTCACACTGGAAAAAGTGAAGATATAAGAATTGAGGGGTTATTATAGGGTAAGACTTAGGGAAATTAAGCAAATTATGCTATGTGCCTCCTAGGAGATGGAATGAAGTGGAATGTAAGTGTTAATGTTGATTTTGCCTAGGGAAAAGGTAGAAATGTGATGTGATACACAAATTACCTAGGCAAAGTGATGAAATGTGGTGAACTGTAAGCATGAAGCGGATTTCACCTTGGCAAAAGATGGTAATAAGTTATGACAATCAAATTACCTAGGTAAAATGATGAGATGTGATGAAATATGAATAGGCAAACTAGGTAAGTACACCACTATGCTAAAGGACATGCAACACAAAGTGAAAGTGACTAGAACATGACCATGTGACCACCATGATGAACAACTGAAGAACCTCTTCTAATATCCCAACCTTTGGAAGGTAGGATCATGATACCAACCTGCACAAGGCTATTTACCACTCATGTCAACATGAGGGTTAACACTTCACATGAGCCTTCTTTATCGTTGGATTTGGATATTGTGCCCTCGTCACTTATGACCTTGTCTGTGTTGCATTTGTGTTTGTAATGTTTCTAATTAACCATAGCTAACCTAACTAACCCTAGTAACTTGGAGTCACAACTAATCATAGTGATCGTGCCTTTTCAACAATATAAATAATATTTGTATTCATCACATTGTATCATCATCTCATATCAATTTTTATTATTTTATTATTTTCGATATATGGGGTTGTCCCTTGATTTATGATGGTCCTTGTAACAATTGATTGGTTTGTCTTGTGCAAGTATATGTCTTGCAGGTTCGTAACAATTTATATTAAAGCCTCGCTCTTTCCAAGCTATTCCACTGTGTAGAGGAAGTAATCGGGCCTTCCCCCTTAAGGATAAAATCCATTGGCTTGTGGCCATTTCATTGCTAGTGGCAATAAAAACCTTTGGCTTGGTGGTTCATGTCTCAAGTAATTCTTGACAAAATATCTTTGTCACTTGGAGCAACAACTAGTTTGTCCGGAATTATTCTTGGAAGCCAATATGAAAAAAAACTAATTGAAGTTCTGTTGTAAGCACTGTCGCCATCTGCCCAACAACACAAATTATAGCTGTCAAAGCATTTGAGGATGTCGTGAATTCATCTATAGACACGAGAGGTGTTCACTAGGAATAAATTTCAAACTCAACAACAACACCTTCATCGTCGACAATCACCAATTGTAAAGTTTGTCAGCCGGGGTTTAACTTGGGTTGTTTGCATGGTGACGCCCCATCTCAACAACTAGGCCTGGACATTGCTGGGTATGCATATATTATTAGATTATGATGAGCTAAATTTTAGTATTTCACTTTACAAGGTAACTTCTCTTTTATCTTTGATGCATTGCTTTTAGACTTAGGATGAAGATGCCTGATGCACTCTTGATTGCTCTCTCTAATATGTTTATAGATCCCTGCCCCTTTGACCTATTTTAGACATTTTGGTGGACAACAATGGTATTTCTTTCTTTTTGCTTCAATATTGTTGGATTTTTGTGACTTAATAAACTTTGACGTTAGTTTTCATTGTGCTGTTTATGCTTAAGCATACAATCTAAAAGAAAAATGTTAATCCTAATTTCACTTTTCTTCTGTCTCAGATATTGTAGGGATTTATAAATTTTATTTTAAAATTAGGAATGCCATGATGTGGTATTTTTATATGCTGGTGTATTTATTTATTTCCTCTTTGATATTTCTTATAGGTTAAGCGACGACTACCAGATTTCTGTCCGGCAAGAGTTTTGGACTATGGTTCAGGTCCAGGTTCAGTTTTTTGGTAACGATAATAGCCTGTTTAGACAAATATTTATTTTGTTAGTGCAATATTTCTTTCTATCAATGCATCGTATAAGGATAGGATCTAAAGGATTAAGCTATCACACTTCACATGAGGAAAACCTTAATACTATGTTGTTACTGTTTGAGATATTGCCTGTATGTGAAATCATGCCTGGTATTGATAAATGTGTTGGTGGACAAACCGTCATCTTTTTCCCATTGAAAATGATGCTTCTATAGATTGAAAATATTATCTACAAACAACATCAAAACCTCTCCCTAACTCTAGCAGAGATGGGAATAATCATACCTTAGATTAAGTTAGGGGCAATCTAAAAGTTAATATTCTGAACCTCCAATCTGTAGGATCGATAACAACAAACAAAACTAACACAACACATGGTACATTCACAACAAGAAGAGCAAAAAAGAGGGGTTGAGCCCTGAGTTCAAAGTCACATTAACAGAAGGTACAAATTTAAGCCCTTAATGGCCATGTTATCACGCAGTTTGTATTTTAGGTCACAGGCTATAGGATAGAGGACAAACTGGCGTAACAAGAACCTTCCCCACCCAATGTCACCTCGATGGGGAGGTTCTTTCTGTTTAGGGAGGTTAGCCCAGGGGAGACGTCCTCGGTAACCTGGGGTTTGAAGAGGCAAAGGATACCAGGTCAAGTGATAAGATTTTCCTCCTCGCAGGTTACCACCAGTATCAGATAGTCCGGCTAATCAGCCAATAAAGAAGTGAAGTCCCTGTCGAAAACACCTGCCCGGAACAAGATAATAACAACACAATATGTATATTTGCAGGCTATAACTCAAAGGGTTAGTACTTCTTAACTATCTGATTTCATTCAATAAGCAATGTAATAGATAAGATGAAGTCAACGTTCTGCTAATT
>ML779164.1:399465-411699 GCA_009831015.1 Picea engelmannii
AACGTTCTGCTAATTAGCCTATGAAAGATCACCAATTCATCAATATCCACCAGAATGACCAAGCCTACAGTATATCCAATCAACAATTTGTTCAGTAAATGCTTGACGTCATCATTTAATTGCTTAT
Source organism: Picea engelmannii (assembly GCA_009831015.1). Lineage (NCBI taxonomy): Eukaryota > Viridiplantae > Streptophyta > Pinopsida > Pinales > Pinaceae > Picea > Picea engelmannii. The sequence continues at coordinate 399,593 of ML779164.1, forward strand.
TATTAGTCAAAAGCTTGCTGCGTCAAGTATGACGTCAGCCTAGGTTAGCAGCGTTAGGGTTAGTTAGGGTTTCAAGAAATTAAAGTTTGAAAGATGGTTTTGTACACTAGAAACTCAACGTTGGAGATATCACCAGTGCCTTAGGGTAAATGGAGTCAAAAGCAAGGGCACAAAGTCTCGGGAGGATTTAAACTTAGAGACTGGAAGGTAGGGTTCTAAGGTGCTGCAATGGCAGGGCCCTAGAATCAAAACCCTAGGGGAAGGAGGCTCACTCCGGTGTTGCTTAAGCAAGGCCTTGTGCTCCTTCCTCCTTCTCTAAATACACTTGGCAAAACGGCTAGCTCAAAGTACAGATTTAAGGGAGAAAGTGTTGCAGGGGCAAGGCCTTCAAACCCTAGAAGGTGAAAACCCTAGGTGTAGTCCAACTAGGCCTAGGACGTCTCCTCTTTTCAACCTATAACTTCAACGCTAGCTCAGAAAAAGATAGAAAAGTGTAGCAACGGCTAGGCTATATCTTCCTTTTTCAATGGCTAAAACTATTTCTCAAACAAGGGGACATATAACAATGACCTACTTGTGTGCTTGCTACCTAGGGTTTCAAGATTTAGCAATACAATAGCAAAATGTAAGAAATTAAGCCTACAACCATTCACTTAAGAAGTTTTGCATGAAAAAATGTAAGAAATTAAGCCTACAACCATTCACTTAAGATTGTTGAATTCTTCTGTCACGACCCTAGTAAAAATGTACACTTCACTCAAGTAAAATCACTTATTTGCATGTTAAGCTTTTTCTATCTTATTTTAATGCTTAGAGGGTGACACTGATGATGAGGATCCTAATATAAGTAATGATCTTGATGATATGTAGTTATTTGTTGTAGCATGTTTTTTTTGTACTCTAGATGCCATTTAAAGCCTCTTTGTTGATGTATTTTGGTTTAGAGATGGATTGCACTCGGTGCTATTTTGGTTATATGCACTCTTACTTGCTATATAAATGTGAAACTTTGCATATTTGTGTATAAATGGTTTGGATTCATATGGATGCACACAAATATATATGTTTTTTTTCAAAATGTGAATATTTTATGTAGTTTTTGGTCAACCGTTTTTTTTTTTTCGTTTTTTTTTCTGGTCCGGTCCGGTTTCCAGTTTTGACAACATTGTCGTGAAGGTCAAGTTTGACAATGCCATCACACAAAAAGGGACTTTGAGGTGGGGGACAATAAACTAGCACCCAAGCAATAGAATCCATATAAGGTGTTGCAAAGGATCGACAATATGGCTTACAGATTGGAGTTGCCTCCTTCACATGTCCATCTGGTTTTCCATGCTTCCTATTTAAAAAAAGGCAATTGGTGACAAGATCCTAGTTCATGTTAAAATTTTCAGATAATGGCATACAGATTAGCACTCAAAAAATTGAAACGCTAAACTACTATGAATTGGAACTAAAACTACTCTCAAAACAGTAAGCTCTGAACAATAATTTTTCCTACATGAAAACTCTGATAATATGAACATGTAGTACACCAGTAGCTTGTAGCATGTTTTATGGACTCTAGAGACCATTTAGTGTAGTTTTTAATGACAAAATCCGCAAGCTAACAATTCTGTCATACACTTAGCAACCTAGAGATAACTGTTTGCATGAACTCTGAAATGTCTCATACCCACATTCAGAAATTTCCATAAGCAGAAATACACATTGCTAAGCAAATATGCAGCGGAAATAAACACAATGGACAACATTCAATAACCCATGAAAAATTCAAAAATTTAGGCAAAAGCCAGGGAAAACCCCAATGTGGGGAAACCCAATCGAGAGAGAGAGATTTTATTATTCAGCTTCAGGAAAGTACATATCAGCAGCAAACTCACAATTTCCAGCCAAGAGAAAATACCTCACAGCACCAAAACTGCCCCCCACAAATTCTGCCTTGAAAAATGTGCCAAATCCGTACAACTGTACGGCCCATCCAGAAAACAATGCCTAGAAAAACGTGTCCACAGTCTGCTGTACGGCCCAACAGCAGCAAGAAAACACTTTAAACCGCCTCGATTTTTGTGCCAACAAGCTGCCTCGAAAATTGTGCCCTCTCCTTGCTGTACGGACTATACGGATTCATACAGTACAGCCTCCAACAACAACAAAAGATATCAGCACACACACATAAATTTTCCCTTGGGATTTGTGCCCACTTTGTATTGGGAAATGTGCCCTCTAAGCTGCCCACTTTCCTCTCTCAAGTTCTCTCGGAAAATCTCTCTCAATCTCCTCTTGTCTTGCACACTACCCAATGCATTCTTTTATAAATCTGAAAATGATCTTTTACCTCCCAAGTGTCTTTTCACCTTCCCAACCCTAAATCCAAAGGTCAAGATCTAATCTTGCCTTTTGCAAGATCAAGGGTCATGATTCATTCCTCTCCAAAATGAATCACTTAAAATATTAAAGTAATTTCACTTTATTACATAAGTGCACTTTATGAAATAAAGTCACTTTAAAATTAGAAGGTACACTTTATTAAAAAGTCACTTTAATAAAATAACCACTTTACAACTTTATAAAAACCCATTACAAAGTTAAGTGCCTAGTACTGTAAACATAAGGTTACATCTGCATACAAGACAAAACATGCGGAGTACCTCCCGAGCTAAAAAACTAACATTTAGAGCCTCACTGATTATGTATTTTGTTGCTGATATGTATTGCTCTCGGTGCCATTTTGATATATACACCCTTACATGGTAGATAGATGAGCAAACTTTGCATATTTTGTCTCTAATAGATTGAAATCATGGTTTGAAAGCTTTAAAATAAATTTTTTCATTAAAATTTAATTATTTAATGTATTTTTTAGTGAACGGAGTTATTGATATCAGATCGGTCTGAGTCAATCCGAGTCCGAGTTGATTCTGAGTTGATAGGTGACCGAGTCGATGTCTGAGTCCGATTTTAAAAACTATGCTTAGAAACTGCCCAGAAATCTCAGAAACTGCCCAGAGGCCCAATGATTTATAACTCACAGACCTACAAATTGGTGACACTAGAACCCACAAGTCTGCAGCTTCAGAATCCACTATTTTTGCGGCTCCAGAATCCACTATTTTTGCAGCTGTGCTGATCCAAAACCCAGGAATCCGCAACTCTAGAGTCCCATGAATTTGCAGCTCAGAAACAAACGAATTGACAGTTCCAAAAACCCACAAAATTGCAGCTCAAAATCCCATGAGTTTTCAGCTCCAAGGACCCATGGTTGTGCAATCAGCAATCTGCTCTTTTTGGTCTATTTGATCCTCTTGTATTATTTCTTTAATGGTAAATTAGATACCTATGTTCTTGAAAATTTGGGGATTTAAATTTAATATGTACATTAAAAAATGTTGCTTTGTAATCCATCTTTTGTGCCTTAATAGGGCATACTTATATATTGCACCCTAATATGCTGCATGGCTTTGAAGCAGCACAAATATTCCAGATAAAATCTGTTGATCAAAATATTTTCCATAAAAAGAATGATGTTATATTGGATATTTTTATATGTTATATTGAAGAAAAACTGTAGAGGTGATATAATTCATGCCTATCACAAAAGAAATATTCAGGTCTGTTGAACATCACGGTCTCCTATGTGGTTCAGCTGAGGTGATAACTTGAAGTTATTCTGTAAGGATTATCTGAGTTTATTATGGGTTTTGCATGTTTTATTTTCAAGGATAGTTGATATCCTTTTTGTCTTCTGTCTTTTCATTCTAGTTCCTAAATCAGTTATATTAGATATCTAACTTTAATTATGAATAAAATCTTTCATATGCTACAGGGCATTGCGAGCAATCTGGTCTCGTTCTATAACTGATGTAAACCTGGTGGAACCATCCAAGTCAATGTCATATGCCAGCAGGAATCTTCTACGAGGTATAGCATATATGAATGGTACCTCACAATTTGGTATTGTACTTGAGGAGAATGATAATTTCAAGTTGAAAAGTTTTTCAGATGCAAATTGTGTAATGTTCCCAAACAGATTTCCTTGGAACATGTTAAGTTTTAAGGTTTTCTGGTTGTGGTATTTTGTCAAATACTTTGCAAATTTTAGTCTTCTTGAGTTGCGCTGGGTTTATGGTGATGATTCTTGTTGTGTTTGCAGCAAGTAAAAGATAACAATACAGCAATGGCATATACTCAATAAGATGCAATACAAAGTAATACAACAAATAACCACAAATACCTCAGAGCTGAGTTTTATTTATCATAATAGCTGACCTCATAAAAAGTAGAGCAGATCTGGAATATACATAGAAGAATGATGCATGTGGCTGATAGTGCCTCCAAAATAGAATGGAATGATGAAGATATGAACTCCTAAGAGTCCTCCAGGCTGAATACAAGAGATCTAGAAGATCCAACTCGATGCCAAGCTGTTATGTGATGTCCTCCTCTCTAGCAGAATGCACCCTCACTGGCTGTAGCAAGCCAAGAATTCAACCTTCAAGAATATGACCTCTAAATCACTGAAACCAACTGCCAAAAGGTAGATTGGGGAATAGGAAACCCCTATGATGAATCTCCAAGCTGCTAGGAGTGATCTCCCACTCCAAATCACTAGATCCACTGAGAACAATTCACCCTCCTTCTCAGGAAATACGCCCAACTCCACAAATAATAAATATGGTCTCAAAACCCCACAAGAGAGCTGCAAACCTGTAGATCTGAGATTATATGATCAAGGGAAGTGATCCCTTGGAAGTTTTATGCAGATCTGAACCCTCCAACTGTAGATCTCCAAAGACAGATGCGCCCTGCTCCTGGAAACTCGCACCACTAGAAGAATCAATGGATATGGCATGAAAACCCTCCACAAAATAGTGAGAAAAGGCGCCCTGGTGATAGCTAACACCTTTGAAGTGAGATCTCATTCAGATCCAATGTCTACAATCCTCCACAAACTCCTCTCCCATGAACAATGCGCCCTAGCTCTGCAGAAAGACTCCACAACTGTGCCCTGCTTCCTCAATTGCTCCTGAAACTAAATAGAATCTGATGTAGAATGGTGAGGGAGGAATCTTTCACCTCCTTGGCCAAGTTGATCTTTCACCACCGAGCTGATCTCTAGGGTTTGTTCAGTCAAAACCCTCAAAACCCCCAAGTATCTTGGACTTTCTAGCAAGAAACCAGACATCAAAATGATAATCAACATAATGAGAGACTAGAAGCCCCTATCTCTCTTTTATCCCCTTGTTCATCTTTTCTCTCCAAGTGACTTTTACTTTATTTTTAATATTTCTTAATTAAATCACTTAATTAATTAATTAACTTTTTTTCCTCTAAAAGTGATTTCTTTGTCCTTATGACTTCTCTGGCCACCGAAAGTCACTTCTCATCATCTTATCCTGTAGTGCTCTTCCTCCCGATTCCAATGAGCTATTACACTAAGAGGTTTCTCCAAGTATTACACCCAAAATAACCTCCTTAGTGAATTTAATTAAATTATGCTCCATAATAATTCAAAATTACTGAAATCATCGGAATGCAACGAAACCAAAGACAAGCTGTGCGGAATGGATCTTGATGATGAAATATGATGAACGATGCAAGTCGGGCCCAATAAAACCCCTCAATATCTCATGAACTCGCTATCACGCCCATCTGGCTACTATGGCAGGCATCCCACTCTGTAACATAGAAACATCCAAAAATGGGGACATTACAAATTGGGTAGGTGAGATGGATGAAACAAAATCTACAACAAGTTATGCTTTTACTCTTGGTAGTGGAGTGATTTGATGGGCAAGTAAAAATCAACCTTCAATATCTCATTCGACAATACAAGCAGAATACAAAGCAACCGTTGGAGCAACATGTGAAGCAGTATGGTTACATTTTATGTGATTTGAAGCTCCCACAAATGCAACCAATAACTCTACTTTGTGACAACCAACGTGCAATCAAGAGGACAAAGAATTCAATCTATCATTTGAAAACAAAATATATCGAAATTCATCATCACTATATCAGAAAACAAGTGTATAACAAAGGGATAGAACTGATTTATTGTAGGTCCCAAGATCAACTAGCATACATCTTCACTAAAGCACTCAACAAGGAGAAGTTTGAGAAATTCCGAGATATGTTAGAGTTAGGAAAATGGAATAAACATGAAGAGGGAGTATTAGACATTTTAATGTTTATTTTATCTATGGAGTAATAAATGTTATATATAAGAATAATGTTGTAATGTCATAAAGTGAGAAATAAGTCGTACGTAATAAATGACATTTAAGTTAAGTTACCAGGATCTGGATCCGGATTAGGATATAGATCTGTTGTAATCTAAGGGAAAGTAGGGAGTGTTACCAGTGGAACCTTACATAGCCATCATAGAGATACATGCATACACATAGACATATAAAGAGACATACATAAGTAATGAGAGCCCAAAGAAGAGTCTTTTTATTATATGATAGACAGTACAACACAATTACATATATCCTCTCCCATGAAGCTATCTGAGCCTTCATGTGCTTATCTATTTATACCTCTAACAGGCAGTTGTAACTACTTAACTGCCTGGGTCGGTCGGTTAATAGAGACTCCAACCGAATTCTACTTCTAACTACGTCGGTCGACCGACAGATTCTAAGTCGACCATCGGGTCTAGTCGACAGGGTCGACTAGCCCCTACAACGTCTCCCCCCACCTCAATTCCTTGGTCGTCCCGAGCAAGAGGGGGTCATACAAAATATTTTTTTTTCATATTTTGATTACAATATTACAATATGGAGAAGTATAGATGAAGAGAGAAAGAGCAGTATGTAAGAAGAAGAGACAAAATCTTTATGTGGACTGTTGAAATTAGTGCAGTTGCAAGAGCCATTCTCCGTAAGGATGGCATAAGACCCTAGCTGAGATCTAGGGCCCCCAGTACACTCCTTGGGTTCTTGGTTTGGGACCAAGTAGTTAGAGCCATGGAAAAAGACCCAAGTGAGGGCCCCCATTGTACTTCTGGGGTTTTTGGTCAAGGACCAAGCAGTAAGTCCCTAGATGTGTTCTAGGGCCCTTGGATGTGTTCCAGGGAATCCTTGCTCGGTGCTTGGATTCATCCTTGGATGTGTTCCTTGGTGGTTGATGATGTAAGTCCCTAGATGTGTTCTAGGGCCCTTGGATGTGTTCCAGGGAATCCTTGCTTAAACACTTGGGTTGATCCTTGGACTTGTACCTTGGTGGATGAAAGACCCTAGATGTGTTCTAGGGCCCCCAGATGTGTTCTAGCGTATCCTGGTCTGAGACCAGGTAGTTCTTTTCTTGTGTACCAAGATGTGATGATGTGTGATCTTCTTCTTCTCTCTCGAGATGGTCCATGAGACCTAGGGGCAGCTAGAAGATGGATATGACCACACCATTGGTTTCTCCTCTTATGCAAGGATGATATAAGCTTATAAGTTATCATGAGACATATGTGGACAATTTGCCATTGAAGAAGACCCCCTTGACTCTGTCTTGTAGCCTCCCCTTGCTTGACTCTCTTTCTCCATCTTGCTTGATGTTGCATTGGTCTTTTATAAGTCACTTTGACTTATTTGACTTTATAGTTAATATTTTTATTAATTAAAAATATTAATTGTTATTTATTTTATTTTTAGGATTTTAATTAAACCTAAATCTAACCTTCCTAAACTATAAATAAGAACCTACCTCTCTCTCATTCTTACACTCACTTGTTCTCCTCTCATGGTCTGAATTTCTACGACTACCTCAGCTTGGTTCTTGTCTTGGGTACGACCTCCTTGGTAGACTCTCTCTTTCTTGTTTGAGGTGCAACCTCCTTTGTTTCTTCCTCTTGCTGGCTGGTGGTTCATTTTTGGTCTTCCTTCTATTGGGTATTGGTGCCACGGACCTCCCTCCTGCTGTGTGTAAGTGCCACAGACTTTCTTTTTGCTGCTGTAGGTGTCGTGGCCTTCCTTTGGCCCCTCCTCTTGCTGCCGCTGTATGCTTTAAGGGTGCCGCTGCCTCCTAGGCAGCCCTTTGGCTCCTCCCTTCATCTCTTCAGGCTCTCACTAAGTTTTCTTTTTGGCTGCTGTGGGTTTTCTCCTTGGCTTCCACCTGTGTAACCCTTCTACTGTTGTTTATCAGATTCTGCCTTGAGGGTTTTGCACTACAGTTTATCTTGGATAGTTTTTTGGTTGAGGCTTCTTGTGGTCTTTGGGGCTTCCTGTATCAACCTTTCTCTTGCTGATTATCATTGAGTTCTTCTTGGTAAACTGTCCACTTAAAGATCATGATGAGATCAAACCCTTGAGGGTTTGATCCATGACCTTCATAGCTTGTCTGAGCATAAAGAAAGAGGACAACTACACATTAGGTACCTCTATCATTTATTTCTTCTAAGGTAAAGTTCAGATCTGATTATACTAATGTTTACCTCTGTTTTAAGTTCAAGTTAATATTTAGAAATATTTTTTCTGTTCATGTTTAAGTCAGTTCTCCTTAACATTTGTGTTTTCAGTATTTCATCTACTTCAGAATTTTGTTTTTAAGTGCTGATCTGTATGTACAGTAGTGATCAATTTTGAAAAAGATATCTCTATTTTCATTTTCCCTAAAAATCTAACATGTATGACCGACTTAGGGTACTATTTCCGACTGAGCTGTTGTGCCTGGAGTTTCACTTCTAGCTTCGTCGACTACCCTATTCTTTTCAGTTTTTGTGCTGACCTTTAAAACTGTCCGAATAATACTAGGAGCTGAATTCTTTGTTTGTTGGATGAAGTTGCACCAGGTGTTGACCGCCTGCTGAGCTTCAATATTTAGAATCTTCAACTGGGTAATCAATTCGACTTTCTCTGCTATACTTGATGTCTGAGAAGTTCCTGATTCTTGATCAAATTGCTGTTCTGTATGTTGCATTTTCCCTATGAGCTGGCTCAGGCGACTGGTTGCCTAGTCTGTTTCTAGCTGCACTCTGTGTCCCTCCTTCTGCCATTCCTTCTCCTGTTGTGATAGTTGTTGTTCATTGCTCTTTCTTTTTCCAACTACACAGTGAGGGCTTCTTTTACTTTGTTATTCGTGGTCGAATTCCTTGACCTTTCTATACTGTCGACTGCAACCCTTTGTACCCGACATTTACTGAATGCTTCCGCAAAGTGAGTTGGCCATTCGTTTACCACTGAGCTTAGTGCACTACCTTCTTTGTTTAATTTATGTTTGTTTTGCTTGAAGCCTTTCAGATTCTGTTGTTCTGCTTTTACTATCATGTTCATTTGTTCTTGGGTTGTCTAGACTTCTTTGAGTGCTAAGTCGCGTTGCTGCTCGACTTCTTCTTTTTCTTTCTTTACTGCCTATACTTGTTGTCAGTAATTTGTGTTGTTTTCGATCATTTTGTTTATCAGTTCCTTGAAGCCTTCTAAGGGTTTTTGTACCTCTGGCATCTGTTCTATCCCTTCATTCAGTCTGACTGCTTCTTTGCATCCTTCCAAGGTATTCTTTTGTTCTTGTTTTAGTCGTTCAACCCGACTTCCTTCTTTCAACACCTTCTTCCATCCCCTTGCTGATTCTTTTGAGATAGCTCTATGTAAGTCGAACACATGTTTGTCGGAAATGGCGTTTTGGTCGAATGAGGTTTCGACTGACGACCTTGGTGGAGTCGCTGTTCCAGTCGTTCTGATGGTGATAATGGACAGATTCCTTTTCTTTCATTTATTTGCAGATTTGGGTGTTTTACTGTCTTTTGTTACCGCCTGTTGTGTTGTCGAGATGCCTTGTTCACTTGTTTTATCTTTTTCTTCTTCCTCCTGCTGGGTGTTTTGTACCTCCATCTCTTCTTTGTCCTGGAGCACTGACTCTTTTGCATTAATCTGCTCAGTGTCTGTGGGATCTATCTCCAGTAAAGGTTGTTCATTCTCCAACTTTTCGACGTTCTCCGCTTGAGTGCATGGAGTGTCGTTTTCTAGCTCTGCTTCCTTATCATTTTGGTTAATCCTGACTCGATGTGCTTCAGTTGATCGCAAGACTTCTTCTTGTTGATTTGATGCTTCAAACAGATGGGTTGCCTGTTGCTGTGTTGGGACGGTTGGCTCATCAACTTGTATTGATTCAACTGACTGCTGTGGCGATGTCGGTTTTCTGGTCGACTGCTGCTGTACTAATTCCGTGTCAATTTCTTCGACCTATTCCTGCTGCTCCATGTCTATAGTTTCTATCTCGACATCATCCGTCTCGATTGGTTTATCTAACTCTGTGGCTTCAAACCATTCATTGAAGTTGAGTTGCCTCTTCTTTTTCTTTGAAGGTAATTCTTCTATGACCGAGACTGGTTCTGTGGGGGGTGACTCCTTGGTGAGGTCGATTGCAACATCAAGTGTTATTTTCTTGCTTGGTGTTACTTTTTGTCTTAATTCCCATTTTGTCGTGTTCACTGTAACTTTCGTTGGGCTGACAAAAGTGGTTGTGCTCTCTAAATTCTTCTGCCTGTTTTCCCCTCTTGTTTCAATTCGCTTGAGCGAACTCTTTATGTTCTTCGCTTTCTGGAAGGCCGCCTTCATTTGTGGTCCGACAGAGGAATTGTATATCTTCTTCATGGTAGCAGTTTCTTGTCGAGTTTGCTGTAATTTGACGACGATCTTAGAGGTGATACTTGCCATTTTTTCTTTAATGATGGGGTCATTGAAGTCGATGCCCTCGTTCGACTTTAATGTTTCTCTCCATATCTCCTCTGTCTCGATCTCTAATGCTTCTTCTTCAACAAGTTTCTTCCCTTTGTTCTTTTTATTTAGTTGTTTTCTTTTTCCCGGGGAAGGATTTGGAGGGACAATTGTCAGAGCTTGTAAGTCTTCGACAAACAGAACTGTGTAGAGAGCGCTTCTCTTTCTTTCTCTTGCTCTCCATCGGTCAATGGCAATAATAGAGGCATCCTTGTCTGTTGTGCCTCCGACGAAATTTCTAAGTTCTGATTGATTTGTCTTTCCAATTCTGTGAAGATTCCTCTACTGTCGGCTGGTAGTGTAATTCTTTTGGTTCAGGTGCCGACGCGACTCCGCACCAAAGCTTCGTGTAGTCGAGTTCAAGGTGAAAATGGCAAGGTGACAAAAGTGCTTGACGGATTGCTTGCTCGACTCGCCATCTGTGGGTTCCATCTTTCATGCCCACGACCCATAACCGAAACATCTCTTCTAGTGGAAGTGAGTTGGACGTACTTTTCTGATTTGAAGAGAAAACTCCGTACTTTTCGATTGTCGGGGTCTTCTTGGCTGTGAATGATGCTTCTCCTAAGGGCCCATATTGTTCCATTGCTATCCAGATTAGCAATGATGGAAACTTGATGGCTCGACCTGAATCTTGAACTTCCTTGCAGTTGGTTCTAAGCATGTCGGCCAAATGTTCTGCCCAATTGAACCTTTCCGAATTCTGATACACTTGAGCTCATAGTTGCTAGAAGCGGGAGCGGAGCGGGAGCGTTTTAGAAAACGGGAGCGTCGGGAGCGTCATTTTCCAAAAATCCTTGGGAGCGGAGCGTCCCGGGAGCGTCTATTATATATATATATATATATATTATATATTACGTTTATATTCAACAAAAACATGCAAAAAGACAAATTAGTTGCAAAATGTATGAAAACATGCATATTTGTGCTTGTAGATGAATACTACATTATTATGAAGTTCGAAATGCCATCCATAGTATATTAATGATTATATTGAAACTTTGAAAGAAAGCATTACGAATAAACAAGCAAGAACATTTAAATGACAAACATGAATGACAAGCAATGTTCCACCATTGCTTATATTGGGATTCACATCATTAGTGTCATCCTTCATCCTTTGCCTCTTGTCTTGACTTTGCTTATACCTCGATCCTCTAGGGACATCAATCGACACCACCCAATTTTGATGAAACTACCTAATGCCTAGCCTTAAAATATGGTAGAAAAAGCTTAACATGACTAATCAATGATTCTGGTCTGAGTGAAGGGTACATTTTTGCTAAGGCCATGACAAAGGAGTTTAACAATCAACACCACCAACATTGGGGTATATCGAGGGCTTGGTGGTCTTGATTAAATGCCAGTTCCATACCATCATACTTGATAGAATCCAGTGGAAAC
>ML779164.1:418062-437340 GCA_009831015.1 Picea engelmannii
AAACCCTCGGTGAAAGGAACTCTCCCAGTGAACCGATGCCAAGGTAACTGACCTAGACATGACTCATGCAGACCTATTACATTATTAACCCACGCAGGGGTGCGGAAATTCCAAATACAAAAATAAGTGCTGGGCCAAACACAGCCCTGTAGAACCAACAGTATTCAACAATACTGCATCTGACGATGCATGTCTTCATGGCACATGAGTTGACCACTGGTGTCAAGTGGGCGGTCAACAAGTCCCTTGTGTAATGTTTTATTAAACGATTCGACTGCCCCGTTTGCTTGTGGGTGATAGGCTGTCGTTTTTCTATGGTTGATTAAGAATTTTTCCAGTAGAACTTTAATTGTTTTATTTACAAAGTGAGTTCCCTGGTCGCTGATTAGTGTCAAAGGACAGCCAAATCTTGTGATGATGTTTTCGTAGATAAATTTAGCTGCAACCTCTTTGGTACAGGATTCGACCAACTCAACTTTTGCCCACTTGGTCACATACTCGACCGTAGTAATTATGTACGTAGCACCGATTCTTCTTTCCCTCTGTTGGAATGGCCCGACGAAGTCGATAGCCCAGATTTCAAAGGCTCGATTAGGGTTTATTGAACTTAGTGGCATTTAATTTTACCACAAGGGTGGTCCAAGTCTCTGACAACTGTCACATTTTTTAACTTGATCCGAACAGTCTTTATGCAAATTCGACCACCACATGCTTGCTTGTAGTACCTTCCTGGCTGTTGTGTCGGCCTAAAAATGTCCTCCAACTGCTCTTGCATGGGCTTCGTTGATGATATCCTCCCGTTCATGTTCCGGCACGCATCTTCTTAACACATCGTCCCTTCCCATTTTGTATAAGTATCTGTTAATGATTGTGAATGGTGCAACTTTCATGGCTAGGGGCCTTTCCTTCTTCGAAGAAATTGGCAATGTCTTCTAAATACTTGGGTGCAACTTCGACTTTGAATAAGTGTGCATCTGGGAGGTCATCATCTATAGCTGTCAGATCTTCTCCTGTTTCTAGTCGTGACAGGTGATCAGGTCGAACGTTCTTTTTCCTTGGTCGAATGATTACGTCAAATTCAAATTCCTGAAATAATAGTAACCACCGACAAATCTTGCCTTGATGGACTGGTTTATTGACCAAATATTTTAATGCTTGATGGTCTGTGAAAAATGTGAAAGGATTTGCCAATAAATAATGACTGAACTTTTGTGTTGCGTAAATCATTGATAAGGCTTCCCGTTCCGTAGTCGAATAGTTTCTTTCTGCTTTATTCAGTGTTCGACTTGCATATGCGTTTGGGTGAGCCATCGTGTCAATGTATGGTTGACCTAGAACCGACTCGACAACTACGTTCGACGCATCAACATGGACATGATGAAACTTTCTCGACCAGTCTAGAAATTTGAGAATGGGTGCTTCGACCAACTTCTTCTTTAAAATTCGAAGGATTCTTGGCAGCCTTGGCTCCATTTGAATTCAACATCTTTTCATAGAATCTCGTCCATTGGGAAGGTAAGTAGTGGCGTATATACTTCCTATAGTAACTAGTTTGACCTATTATAATTTTGATCTGTTTTTGATTTACGGGGGGTTTTAGATCAAGGATAATCTTTATTTTAGCCATGTCAACCTTCACTCCATATTTACATACCACATGTGCTAGCAGGATTCCAAAAGGTGGCGAATATGCATTTTCTGATGTTTAGTGATAATTGAATCTATCTGCAGCGTTCTAACATAAGTCGAAGCCATTGTATGTGATTTCTGAGTAGACTATAGATTGTCCAGTCGTCGAAGTATACGGCCATGGTTTTGTAGATGTATTCTTGGAATGCCTTGACCACTATTCTTGAAAAAACTGCTGGCGCATTCTTTTGTCCGAATGGCATGACTCTGTAGCCAAAAGATCCAAATTCCGACACGAAAGTTGTTTTTTCCTGATCTTTTTTTTCGATTGGCACTTGGTTATATCCTGACAATCCATTAGGAAATGAATAACATTCATGACCAACGACTTTGTTTTTGATTTCATTAGCAAAAGGGGTGGGGAACGAATCTGTCACACTCTGTTTATTGAGTCCCCGGAAGTCGACACAAATTCTTAACTTCTTTGGATCATGCTTCTTTGTTTGTACCACCATGGGACTTGCCCATTCTTCTTTGTTGATAGGATAAATAATGCCTGCTTGTAGCATTCCTTCGATATCTTTTTGAACGATCGGTTTGTACTTATGTGCTAACTTGTATGGTCATTTTTTAATTGGCTTCGCTCCTGGGATTAGTTCGATCTTCATTTCACCCATTTCCTCTACATGTCCTTTCAGGTCCTTGTAGTCGCGTGCAAAGACATCTTGATACTCTTTTAATAGACTGACTAAGTCGATTGTTTGCTTGTCAGACCAATAATCACCTATTCACACCATTTTTGGTCGGCTATCATTTGATATGTTGAATTCTTTCGTTCTTATTTTCGCGTCCATCCATTCTGGTGGCTTTGCTTCGTCAAGATGGCGTTTTCCTTCTTCAATTTTCGTAAAGCTTTTTGGGAAGTCGGGTTGCTCTTGGTCGTCTTTGTGTTCCGTGGCTATACTTAATATTGATTTCACATGATTCTGTAATGCTGGATGGTCTTTCTTCCATTGGAAGCTCTGTCCTGGCTGTTTTGTATTCTCCATATCAATCCTCCGTGCAGTCGAGATTTCCTTATTTTTTATCAACACAAAATTGCAAGTCGATGTCGATCCTCCATTGACCGACATCTTTGATTTTCTTTCTGTTAAGCTGGTGAAGGGATTTCTAGAAAGCTTTTTATTTGACATGCTGCATCTTTCAAGTGTTCTTCTACTGGATTAAATTCGAAGTCTTGGACAAAATTTCTTTTGATTTTGGCTCAGTTGGAAGTATGGCCGCACGCTTCTTCAATTTTGTGCCATTTGCTTGGTATCTCATCTAATGTACTTGGGAACATATGCGGCCATACCCTTTCATCCTTGTATCTACTTCTTCGCCATTCGCTTTCGCAACGTTGAATATGTTCTGCTAGATCGTAGCCGATTTTGAATGTAGGAATATCTGCATCTTTGGATAGTTTCTTGTCCCGAATCTTTCAACGAAGTATGTCGACACAGTCGTCCATGTTTGTAATCGGGGGGAATGTGTTTCCCACCATCTTGCATCTTGCCTGTGAAAGTTTCCACAAGACTCTGTGTTCTTCCTTGCTCTCCTAGGGATTTTGCTACCTCTTCCACATGGGTCGAAGGGGTATGTTGTTCACTGTATCGCAAGGGTTTGCTTATCTGATTGTCAGTCGGAATGAGAGTGGGAGTTTGTCAGGTTATTTTTTCATAAACTTTTTGTACAACCTAGATTGAATAGCATGCCTTAAGATGTTTCTTTGGAATTACTTCGATAGGCCAACAACCTTTCGCATGTGCTTCATAATTCTCTATTTTCCAGTTGTAAAAGGCGGAGTCAGAATTATGTCCGACCGACATGGGAGATTCCATCAAAATTTCTCCTTCTGCGGTCGGTTCTATATAATCTTTTTGTTCGTTATTTATCTGATATAAACATTTGGGTTCTTGATCTTCGTCCCATGACTCCATCCATGGTTTTCCTTCCTTTGGATCCAGGGGAATAATTATTTTTCTCCCACTTCCTTTCAATTTGATTCTATCTCTTTCCAGGGAGATAGTTGCTTTCATTCGTCGACCCCATGACCGACCGACAAGAGCTGCATATGCTGGCATTCCTTCTACAAGGTCAATCACCTCAAAGTCGACCAAAGTCGGTATTCCTATAATTTGCATGTCAACATTTCTCAGTATTCCGATTGGTTCTATTAATCTTTGATCACTAAACTTAAGATAATTCCTCGTGGGTGCTAGGTTGGGTCGGCCCATTCGTACCCATGTTTCTCGTGGTAAAATATTAACTTGTGAACCAAAATCAACTACCACTTGATTGACCATCATTCCTTCGATTTCCAAGTCGACTCGTGGATCATAATCTTTGCTATTATAAGAGAGGTGATTTGCATCCTTGGTTGGTTTCTAACCATCTTTGTATTCTCGCAGTATGTTGAGTTGGTCCAAAAGCCTACCTATCTACTATTTTTCTTTTTGTAGTTGCAAAAATTCCTGGATGGTGTCTTCATCTTGACTTCTTGGATTTTGTTGATCTTCTGTGGCATTCCTGAAGAATTTAAGAGCTTCTCTCATTATTTGCTCTTCTTTATTTGGATTTGGAAAGTTGTTAGCCTTTTTTCTTTGGTAGTTTTTTGGTGGAGTATGGATGTCGCGCCCTGTGCCCGACCTTGTAACAATATGTAAGTTCTTGGAGTTCCTCACCTCTTCTTTGGATACTGCGTGTAGTAGATTCATAGTTTTTCTAGGAATAATTTTGTCGAGTACTATCGGGCAATCTTCTAGGGAGTGATCTCCAATGCCACATATGTTGTAGAACTTCAGATCAATTCTGTATTTTATAGGACAATTTACGTTGTCGTGATCATATTTCCAGCAATTAGCACAATATGGTCGTGCATGACCTCGACCTCGACCACCGAAATAATTATCTCTTCGACCACAGTTGTTTGCTTGGTCGGTGGTTTCTGTGTGGTAGACTGTTCCTATTTTATTCTGATTTCTAGCTTGTAGATGGCATTCTGAAGTTCGGTGATCGAAAGCTTCACAGATGTGGCACCACTTCGTGTTTTTTAGATTGTGTGGACAGTCTTGTATATTATGATCAGTTAGGCATTCACATATGTTACAGTATTTCTGGGCTTGTACTCGGCGGATGTCTGCTGTTTGCGTGCGCTTATTTAGAGGACAATTATCTTTTGTGTGTTCGTCCCTGGTGCATGTGTTGCACCATATTTCATTGCGTTGGATGGATAGATTTTTGATAGTTTGTTGCAAATGTTCTATCTTTTCCTCAAGTCTTTCCATCGTCGAGGAAGTTGACAGGCTATCGTCGTCCAACTCGGCTCATTGTGCCTTCTGTAACGCGTCTTCGCTGTTGGTTATCTTGTATAGGCGTAACAAAGATTTGATTCTTGGTAGTAGCCCTACTACATACCACTGGACTAGCAGGTTCTGGTCGATCATTGATGGTATTTGACTTAGGAGATATTTAAATCTTTTGTCGTATTCTCTTACCGACTCGCCTGGTCTTTGCTTGATTTCTTTTAACTTTTGAGTTGCTAGATGTGTGATGTCCTTGATTTTAAAGAATGTTAAAAAAATATTCTTTATTTCTTCCTTTGAACAAGTTTGATATTCAGTGTAGTTCATGAACCATGTTAAGGCACGGTGGCGCAACGCAACTCCGAATTGCGCCATTTGCTTATCCTCGTTTGTAATATCAGCTGCATCCCAAAACTTTTCACATAAACCGATGGCATTTTGGGTCTTCTTCTCCTTCGTAGATGGGGATATGATTGAATCCCATTTTGAATTTCTTGGTGGGTACACTTGGTATTCTTGGTATTTTAGTTACTACTGCTTTCGACTGAGCCGCCGAATCTTCTGGTCGATTTTTGTCTGCGTCTGACAAGGGACGATACTCAAGGAATAGTTGTTTTTTCTTGAGTACAAAATATGCGTCCTCAGTTTTGGAACTTTGATCTTTGTATTCGACTAACCGTTGTTCCAAAGGTTGCGTCGCTTCCAGACCATAGTTAATTTCTTCTCTTGAGATTAAATGTGGCAAGTCGGTGAGGTCCTTGTTTTGGATAATGATATTGTCGACTTCATTTCGTTCAGGCCGGACAATCAATGCATCTTGTAGGTTTCCTAGGTCGTCCGTTCTGTACCATAATCTTGTTGATTGGTCATCGATCTTTCTGGTTCGTCGACCGGTTGATGGAAGTTCAACTATGTGTCGTTGTGTCTGTCAGGTGTTGCTGCGACTGCTGCTGTTGCTAACTCTGGTCGACCTCTGTCTGATTCAGACTGCTCACGCGCTTTGATTGGCTGATCCTCCCCTGACATCTTTCTATTCGACTTTTTACAGTTCCACTAGTTACGAAGCTCTTCTCTTTTCCGTTGTCTTTTATCCCGTTCTATTTTCTGGATATTCGCGGATTGCTTATGGGCTTGCTTTCCTCTCGACGACATTTAGGCTTGGGAAACGCTACTTCTTATTTTTATGACATCTCACAATCTCGATCGACCCCCCATTGTCGACCCGAATTACTCTAAGTCGAGAGCGTGGGCCATAATTATTTCTTCAAGAAGTAATCCCAGGATTCTCTTCTATCTTTGCACTTTGCATCAAGAAATGCTTCCCACCTTTCGTCTCTTTCTTGGAAGTTGCTATTCGGTAACGATGTGCCTAATCTTGGTCAGTATTCGACGATATCACCGACTCCCTTGTCAAGAAGGAATTTATGAAGAAGCGTTGGTGTTGAAATTAGTGCAGCTGCAAGAGCCATTCTCCGGAGAATAGCTAAGACCCTAGCTGAGATCTAGGGCCCCCAGTGCACTCCTGGGGTTTTTTGGTTTGGGACCAAGCAGTTAGAGCCATGGCAAAAGACCCTAGTGAGGCCCCCCAGTCTATTGCTGGGGTTCTTGGTCAAGGACCAAGCAGTAAGTCCTTAGATGTGTTCTAGGGCCCTTGGATGTGTTCCAGGGAATCCTTGCTTGATGCTTGGATTGATCCTTGGATGTGTTCCTTGGTGGTTGATGATGTAAGTCCCTAGATGTGTTCTAGGGCCCCTGGATGTGTTCCAGGGAATCCTTGCCTAAACTCTTGGGTTGATCCTTGGTCCTGTACCTTGGTGGATGAAAGACCCTAGATGTGTTCTAGGGCCCACAGATGTGTTCTGGGGTACCCTGGTCTTGGACTAGGTTGTTCTTGGTTGCGTACCAAGATGTGATGATGTGTGATCTTCTTCCTCTCTCCCGGGATGGTCCATGAGACGTAGGAGCAACTACGAAGATGGACATGACCACATCATGGATGTTTCCCCTTATGCAATGATGATAAAAGTTTATAAGCAATTATGAGATATATGTGGACATGTTTTGCCATTAAAGAGGACCCCTTGACTTTGTCTTTTGCTCCCCTCTTGTTTGGTTTTGTTTCCCTCCTTGTTTAATGTAGTGTTGGGGTTTATAACTCAACAAAAGTATGGTGATCTTGGAAAGCTTCTCTTAATGCTTTTCGAGCACAGAAACAAAATTCTAAAGAATCACAAGTAATCACTTACCCTCTTAAGGTCCGATAGACCAATTAGGTCTTAGTGGACGTTAATCATCATCATCATCATCATCATCAATTAATATTTTTATTTATTAAAATATTAATTAATTATATATATATTTTTGTAGGGTTTGACTTAATCCTAATGTTAGGGTTAAAATATAAAACCCTACCCTACCCACCTAAGATATAAATAAGAGTCTATCCCTCTCTCTCATTGACACACACTCACCCTCTTCATTTGCTCCTATTCCTTTTGTTGCTGCGGCTGCCTCTGTTTTGTTTTCCTTGGTGATTGTACGACTACCTTTGTGAACTTTCTAGTTCAGATCTGAGTTTGTTTGGACTCTTGTTGGCTGGGAGTTTTCCTTGGTGATGGTACGACTGCCTTTGTGAACTTTCTATTTCAGATCTGAACTTTTGTTTGGACACTTGTTGGCTGGGAGTCTTCCTTGGTGATGGTATGACTGCCCTTGTGAATTTTCTGTTTCAGATATGAGTTTGTTTGGACACTTGTTGGCTGGGAGTTTTCCTTGGTGATGGTACGGCTGCCTTTGTGAACTTTCTGTTTCAGATCTGAGTTTGTTTGGACACTTGTTGGCTGGGAGTTTTCCTTGGTGATGGTACGACTGCCTTTGTGAATTTTCTGTTTCAGATCTGAGTTTGTTTGGACTCTTGTTGGCTGGGAGTCTTCCTTAATGATGGTACGGCTGCCCTTGTGGATTTTCTATTTCAGATCTGAACTTTTGTTTGGACTTTTGTTGGCTGGGATCATCAACTGTTTTACTTGCTGATTTAGAGGTGCTGAACCTCTCCTTATCTGCTGTGGTTGTTATGGACTTTACCCTAGCTCCCGTAGTCTCTTCCCTTGGCTGTCTAAAAGATCCACGGACTGCCATAGGTGCCATGGCCCTTTTCTCTGATCTCTCTATAGGCTGCCGCTGTGTGTGTGAGGGCACCGTGACTTCCCTTTCTTGCTGTCTTTGTATGTTTGAGGGTGCCATTGCCTCATAGGTTGCCTTTGGCCACACCTCAGGGATTTCTAGTGCCTTTTCTCCTTGCTGTCCCTTTACTGGTGTCATCCCTCTTGAAGGGTTTTGTTGCTGTAGCAAATCACAGTTCAGTGTGGAAAGTAATATTGCGGGTGTTTGCATCAGCTCTGTGTTTGGTCCTCCTTGGCAAAACAGTCTACGTTATATCATAATAGATGATCATAACTCTTGAAGTTTGATCCATGACCTTAAGCTAATTTCTGAGCATAATAAAGGGGACAACATCTACATGTGACATGTACACTTTTCATTAGCTAAAGGTAAGATTTATTTTTCTGCACTTAATCTACATTCAGAAATTTTGTTTATGTTCAGAATTACCTCTACATGTTCAGATCTCATTGCCTATATTTAGTCTGCTTAAGTTATTGTTTTAAATTGCTGATCTACATTTGATTTAGTAAACAGATTAGTTAAAACTTATCACTGTTTTCTATTTTTCCCTAAATCTAACATGGTTTGAGAGCTTAGAGTGTGAAAAGAGCTCAAGAGTTGCAGACTTGAGCCTGCGTAGATCCATCCTTATGATTTTCCATCAGATTTGCATTAAATATCCTATCTTTGATTTTCTCAATTTCTGAAAAATAAAGAGGATGTGGCCCAAGAATTCCATCTGACTTCTTCTGACATCGAACTGATTCCTCTGATGACGGTTGAGAAGAGGACACATTTTCAACTGAAAAATCCAACTCTGACATTAATTCTGAAGGAGTCAACTCATTTTCCGTTTTATCCAAATCTTCCTCAAGAAAAATCCCATCAAAGGAATCCATGGTGTCCCAAACACTATAAATGTTTGGGGGTTCATCTTTAAGTTCCATCTTAGTAGATGTTAGAGAAGTAGATTCTATCTCATAACATCCCATCTCTAGTTCACGATACACAACATCATTTGTGGGATTCCTAGGATCCTCAACGTGGTACTTTCTTTCCAACTCCCTGTTTAATCTTAACATGGAACCATTTGGAGTTGGAATGGTGGCATAAGTTAAATCCATTTGCAAATTACCACATAAATCTGCAGCTGTCTTTCTTGATAACAACATACCCCAAGCATCATGTACATCAATTACAACAATGTCCATCTCAATCATGATGTCTAGGAATGCAGCCAAGTGTACTTGTAATCCTTTAATCAAACCATGCACCTTAATTGTCTTGCTATCCATAGCACAAATGTTATGATAAGGTCTAGATATTCTTAAGTTCAATTGTTCCATTACTTTCTTAGTCATAACATTTGAGCTAGCTCCTGAATCAAGCATACAGTTGTGAAGAATAAAATCATTCATGAGCAAAGAGAGAAAAAATGGTCTATTCTTTTCGTTTCCTCTATCCATATTTTGCAAGATAACTGGTGCATCCTGATAAGCTACTGCTGGTGGAATGTCAACATTGTTCTGAGAAGGATTTTCTATGGCTCTAAGTAGCTTCTCCCTCTGATAAGGAATCTTCATTATCTCTGACACAGGTACCAACATCTTAGCATTACTTAACCACCCTCCAAAGTCAATATTTAGATCTGAACTTGTGTGAACCATTGGTTTAGGAGGGGGAGGAGGTGCTCCTAAAACACTTCCTTAAGGCCTACCCTGATTATTATTTCCATTCCTTTGATAAGGAATGCCTCTATATCTAGCCATTTCTGTCACTTCTTGTGGAGTAGGCTTAGGACCAATTTTTTTTGTTACTCTATCCTCCACAACATTATTACCTTTCTTACAAAAATTGCCAAAATCGCGATAAACTGTGATTCCAACTCAAAAACGTTTTTTTCTCAAAAAATCGCAGAAACAATCAAGTGATTTTTTGACCAAAAAATCGGAAAAATCACGACTCGATGGGTAAAAATCGCCTTCGCAAAAAGTATGCGGGTTTAAGACTCCGTGAGGGGTTTTTTTGTTTTTATTTTTGCATTTAGCCAAGGAGGAGAGCCAAGGAGGAAGGCCAAGCCATTCAACCAGCCAAGGAAGAGTTTACCATTGGAATTTTGTGGATTAAAGGGTCAGATTTGTGGATTTGGCATTGGAATTTTTAGTCCATTTCATAGTTTTTGCATTTGGAGGTAAGTAAATTTTTTTTCCCATTATATCTCATTTTTCCACTATAGATTTTCATAGGTTTTCAGTGGCAATGAGTTTTACATCTTCAAAATAGGATTTTGATGGATCAAAAACCATTTTTTCCACTGTTATGTGATTTTCATTCTTGCCATGTATGCCCATAAACGTTTTTGGGATTTTCTTGCCCTAGGTTGATGTAAATTAGTTTAAAAATTTGTATCTATTTTGGGTTCAAAACCAAGTTTGAATGCTAGATACATAATTGATTTATCTCTGATTTTTAAATTTTCATTTTTTAATCAATAACACATGTTAATTTTTTTTTTTTTGCCCTAGGTTCATATTTTTCCATATTAAAGATGCCAAAGGCATTGGATCCATTTTGGGAGTATGGTGAGCCTGATCCTCCAGGGAATTGACAACATCTCTCATGGAAGCTATGTGGTAAAAAATGAGCAGTGGGGTATACAGGCTAAAATACCACCTTGAGAAAATTCCAGGGAATGAGGTGGAGATTTGTCCCATTTCAAGCGCAAAACTTGTTGTGAAGGCCACAAAAGCACTTGAAGATTATGCAGAAAACAAAAAGTACGCAAAATCCAAGAAAAAAGAAATGACTTCAAGATCCAAGTCAAGGACAAGCACACACACTCTTGGGGCAATGGGAGTGAAGTCTAGTGAGATCCACCCCTCACAGTCTGTAATGCCTACAACAACATCATCATGGTGTATGCCAAGAACCACACTTGGTGCACAACCGTCTATCAAGTCCATGTTGAAAAAAAAAGAGAAAGAAGAAGCGAACAAACTTGTGGGTAGATGCCTTCTATGGAGTGATATTCCATTCAATTTTGCTAGGAACCCATTCTATGTGTCCATGTTTGAGGCTGCTAGTATTGTTGGCCCGGGGTATAAGCCCCCCACTTATGAGGAGTTGAGAGGGCCCATCCTTCAAAATGAAAAGGTCGATTGCACTCAGAGGTTGCATGAGCTTCGAGATTCATGGCAGTTCACAGGATGCATGGTGATGTCAGATGGTTGGATTGATGGGAAGGGTAGGATCCTTCTCAATTTCTTGGTTCATTGTCCCAGGGGGACAATGTTTTTGAAATTTGTGGATGCATCTGCACATGTCAAGGATGCGACATTACTTTGTGACTTGTTGGATAGGTTCATCCAAGAGGTAGATCCGCAGCATGTTGTCTAAGTCATAACGGACAATGCTGCAAATTATGTGGTTGCTGGTAGGATGCTTATGTCCAGGTATCCTACACTGTTTTGGACTCCTTGTGCCGCTCATTGCCTTGACTTGATGTTAGAGGATATGGGAAAGATTGATTGGATCAAGGATGCCATTGATTCAGCGAGGAGCATCACAAAATTCATATACAATCATGCTTCTGTACTTAGCTTGATGAGACAATTCACAGGTGACAAAGAGTTGGTGCGTCCTGCCATGACATGCTTTGCCACTAGTTTTATTTCTCTTCAGTCTCTTTTGAATTCTAGGTGGGAATTGCAGACAATGTTCCTTTCACCTGAGTGGCGTGCTTTATCATTTAGAAGTAAACAAGAGGGGCAAGCCATTATGAGGCTAGTTGTATACCAAGAGAGCTTTTGGGATGCAGTGAATGAGGTGTACACCATTAGTGAACCTTTGGTAAAGGTTCTTTGCTTAGTCGACGTGGACAAGCCCGCAATGGGCTACCTATACGAGGCCATGGATAGGGCCAAAGAGTCCATTCGTGCTTATTATGTGGACAAGGGGGATCAAGGGCATGCGAGAAAAGAAATGATATGGATGGTGATTGATGACTGACGGAACAACACACTCCATTGCCCCATTCATGCTGCAAGGTTATACCTCAACCCTGCATTCTCTTACAACTATGGCTTCAGGTTTGATTCAGAGGTTATGTCTAGCTTCTTTGAGTGTGTCCAGACGATGGTGCAAAGTGCAGCTGACCGATTAGAGCTTTCCCAAGAGTTGGAACTCTATAAGAGGTCCATTGGCTTATTTGGGTTTGAGATGGCCACAAATGACAGGAAGAACATAATGCTAAGTAAGTTTCACCTTGTTTTAACTTTTAACTTTTAAGTTTCAAAATTTCAATTTGTCTTCTCTTATGTTTCAACTTTCTCTAATTCGTTGTAGATACTTGGTGGGAAAACTATGGCGTAAAGGTACCTATTCTACAGAAGATGACAATTCAGGTGCTTAGCCAGACATGTAGTTCTTCTAGTTGTGAGCGCAATTGGAGTGTATTTGAAAAAATACACACCAAAAAGCGCAACAGGTTAGAGAATTTCAAATGAAATTTCAAATTCATTATAAAATTATAAATTATTAACTTGTCATTTAAATTTTATGCTCCTTTACATTCTAATAAATTAATTTATGATCCTCTTACAGGTTGGATACCCCACACCTTAATGATTTGGTCTACGTCTACTACAATCTCAAGTTGTGGGTGAAGCAACTTGAGAAAAAAATTGATGCGAAGGCCATTTCATTGGATGGGATTGACACCACTGCTGCATGGAGGGTGGAGGTTGAGGAACCTATTATTGAGATCACCCTTGATTGGCTAGAGGATAGCGGTGATGATCATGGTATCTCTGAGTACTTGGATCAGGATGTTCCAAAGGATATTCAGTTTCACGTCGAGTCTGCAAGTGTGCCACCAATAGAGCCACAGTCACAATTAGAGGGAGATAGGCCAAGTGGTAGCACTAGAAGTCTACCTCCTCTACCTTCTTCTAGGGGACATCTGTCTCGAGGGTCTTTTAGTTCTTCTAGAGGACCTTTGACTCCAGTACGAGGCGCACATGCCTCAAGGGCACCTACTCCTAGTGCTGGAGGAAAAACACTTTCTACAACGATTACCTTTGCCCGTAAAAGGGGTAGAGGGAATCGATAGTTTATTTACTTGATTTCATTGTGGATGACTCATGAGTCATGATGACGATCATGAGATACATTTATTGTATTTTTTTATGACTCAGGAATCAGGATTCAAGACATGATTCATTTTTTATGTGTGATGTTTCACTAGACATCTTATATATCTTATATATCAGTTTTCTTTCCATATTCATGTGACAATCTGTCTATTTGATGCTATTGTAGCTTTAAATGTTTCAAAAATTAAAAAAAAATGAATATTTTTGTATTTTTTTAAGTTTGTTGATATATTGCCGATGTTTTGGCGATAAATACGAAACGATGTTTTCTAGACCCCGACGATTTTTTCGCCGATATGATTTTTGTAACACTGATTATTACAGTTTACCCCCTCACTATGGTCCATCAAATCCATCCATTCATGCATGCCAATATTATATTCATGACCAAACATATTAACTTGTTCATTATCTGCGCTATAAGGTCCCATTTCATCATAAACATGAAGAAAGACTTGGCAAGTTGATTCCTCATGAAACTGTCCACAAGGTCGACAATAAGGAATAGCTTGGTGATCAACCAAGTTAGTGGATTCGAATGGATTTGGTGGCCTTTGATCTTGAGGAGAAGGTCACTTAGGCCATTTATCATTTGGCCTATGTTGGGGCCTAGTAGATGGAGCCCTTTCCATGGCTATCAACCTATTCTGCATGGCATTCCTTTGACTAACATGTTCCTTTAATTGATTAGCATGATTAATCTCCATTTGTTTAATCAATTGAGTGAGTTCCTTAATGCCATCTGTTGACCGCCCATTTAGCAACGGTGGTCAACTCATGTGCCATGAAGTATACATCACCTGATGCAGATATCTTGAAGACAATATTGGTTCTACTTGGGCATTTGATGCTCCAGCACTAAAATTTTGTAAACGAAATTTCTGCACCCCTGCGTGGGTTGATAATGTAATAAGTCTGCATGGATCATAGTTAGGTCAGGTACCTTGGGATGTTTTCATTGGGAGAGTTCCTTTCACCGAGGGTTTTTTATCCTCAGATTGTCAACTGGGCTTTTTGGCCCGGCTGACTTCCCATGAATTTTTCCCTCCTCACATGCAATAATTCCTCCAAAGTGGTGAACGACGTTCTAATGATCTCATCCTTTGGTAGCTATTGTTTAGGAATGTTGTAAATGACCATGCCAGACAGTGTAGAAAGTTTCGTGGAATTTCGTCGAGTCTAGATAGGATTTTTTTTTTTATTAATTAAATTTTAATAATTTAATTAATTAAATGTTTTTTGAGCAAATATTGTAAAAACTGGGTCTTTGGGCTTTTGATAGGGGTATTTGTGCTCAAAAGAAATGGAATAGCACCCCCTACACCCATAGACCAATGTTTCAGCTCAGTCAGACGAAGTTTACTATGTCTTTGTCCACTCAGAGTCAGTGTCAGTCAAAACAACAATTTTAATCGCTAAGTCAAATTTTGTAATTTTGTAAAAATGAGTTATTGGGTGAATGTTTAAGGTGGTAAAGAGCAAGTTAGACCCTCCTAACCTACCCAAACCCAACCAAACAACTTCACAACTTAAAACACCCCTTTACCTTACCCCCTCACCTCTCTAGCTCACGCCCTAGGGGGAAAAACGTCCCCCCTCACTTTAAACCTTTGAATTAACACTTAATACTTGGAGTGGGCCCCTCCTATGTGAGGTGCGCCCCTCCTAAACCTACACATCACTATTCCCTAACCCCCACACCCTAGCTCCTATCCTAGCTTGCGCCTCTCTTCCTAACCTCACGCCCCCATGGGGGAAATACATCCCCCCTTCACCCATAACCTCACTAAACATTCAAAACATGAATGTGGGCCCCTATGTTTTACCTAGTGCGCCCCCCTAGCCTATTAACACACTCATACATGGCCCACATCCTCCCACCTCATCAATCCAAGTCAAAAACCCTAGCTTGGGCGTCCCACTCATTGGGATTTGCTCTTTTGGTTATGATTTGACACTTGGACTTCATCCAAGTGCCTTCACTTTGCCTCTTGAGGTATAAGTAGAACCCTCCCTCACCCTTTTTCCTCACCATTCTTTGAGCTACTGTTATTATGCTGAAATCTCTCCTCACTTCCACTATCTTGCTCTTGCCATCTTGCCATTTCACTCATTGCTCTTGAGAGTTTGGAGCAAGTATTTCTCCACCTCACATTTTGGAATAAAAAAGCTTTGGAGGATTTTGAAGATATCCAAGAGTATTCTGGTTTTCTTCTTCCACATGAGGTGATTTTGTATTGTTCATGTTTTATGTGTGGTTGGAATAGATCTATGGTAAAGTATTTTACTAGAGTAGACTAGCAAAGAGTATTCTTGCTAGTTTATGCTTGTTGGATAACTAGGGGTTTGAAGTATTTCATATTGTTAGTCTTTTCAACATAGCTATCTATTTCCATGCTTCACATATTGCTTTGAGTCTTGCAGGTTGCTTCAAAGGATTTATTGGGATAGCATCAAGAAAGAGCCTACCCTTAAAACCTTCTCACACTCCTTACTTTCTTGTTCCATTTATTTTCTACATGCACTCCATTTGATTTTCAGTTTTCTAACACTCTTAGATAGGTCAAGAATATCTATTTTTCATTGGAGATTTTATGTAAAAAATTTTCTGTGTAAAAATAATTTTTTTTTTGACATTTTGTGTGTGTCTTGCAGCATTTCCAGCAAGCTTTTGCTCGCTGTTTTTTGCAGGTTCTTACCAGTTATAAGGGGAAACGCTGCCCAAATCAATACTCAAGACTTCCCCAAGAACCCATCTTGGTTGGGTAACTATTTCCTAACCTCTCTTCTTGTAAATTTAAGTTTTCTTCATATTTTTCATTGATTCTTTTGTGTATAATCATAAACTAACATAGTAGTTGCCTACACCTTGGGGAGAAATCCCCAATATCGTTGGGCTAGGCTAGTTTGTTTTTTTCTTTCAAGTAATTCATTTATTTAGTTGTTGGCCCCTCTTGTCCATAAGGCAAGTTTGTGTGGCCTTTTCATTTTAATAATTAGTATTTGGTTTAAACAACCCTCTTTGGCCAACAATGGTAGGCTTGCCTCCACCTTGGCCATTGTAAGTGGTTTCATTCTTTCAAGTTTTCATTTAAATAAGCTAATGTGCCTGCACCTTGGGAGAGTAATCCCCAAAATCGCTAGGCTTAAGGGAAACTTACCTTTTTGATGTCTACATGCTTAATGGTTAAAATATTCTAGATAGTCATCACACCTAAGTTTCTTTCATTCAAGGTATTTTGCTTCATATGCTTATGCTCATATTGCTAAATGGTTTAATGGTTTAGGATATCTCTTAAGTGCTAAAATCTACTAGTTTTCATAAATCATTTGCCTTTTACATTTTAAAGCATATGTGGTCTAATTCATGGTTTAAAGTCTCACTCATTATCTTGTTAAATCTTTATGTTTCAAGCACATCTATCATTTACATGGGTTTAACATATAACATGTGTTGATGAGTGGTTAATCTCTAAGTTTCATTATCACTTTCATAAGGCAAGTTGTTCTTGCCCTTTTATCTCGCAAGTTAAATGACGATGTGATGCCATCATGATTAGTTTTGCTTAATTTTCATGTTACATTTATTTATGGGCTAAACATTCACACTCATTGCTTTAATTCTTCAAGCACATTTTCTGTTATAACTTGCAAGCTGTTCTTGCTCTAGTATCTCACTTAACTTTCAAGTACACATGTGGAATGGTTAAATGTGAATGGTACATATCTTGCAACTTTTCCTTTATGTTTTGATATGTTAATGGTCGTTTGATTCACATCTTGCAAACACATTTTCACCATCCTTTTCAATTCGGCCATGCGCTAAAAAGTAAAATTTAAAGTGCCTAAAATACTCCTAAAAGCAACCCAACACACCTAAAGACCCACCCGAGGGTCATAATAACATTCTAGACAACTTTAGGAGCTTTATTCATCCATATCCACCATCTAAAACGGGTTTGAGGGATACCCGGGGGGAAGTGGCGGGGGACCATCCCGTGATCCTTAAGGGGATCCTTTCCGGGAGAACTCTTACTATCAGGGCTGACCGTGGAAGCTAGGGTGGGCCTCGTTGCCTTACTATCTTGAGCACCCGACAGTCATTTGGCCAAGGGAGGAGGAAGTTTAAAGCACAAACATAGTTTAGGGGGAGGGAAAAATAAAATTAACTTAATCTTTAAGAAACTCCTTAACCATTTAGTTGCATAGATCATCTTTGTGTGTTTGGGGGACTTAGATGTATGCATAGGTACACACATTGATAATAATTTCATATCTCTTTTATCTTTATTGCAACTATATGGTTTATGTCTTTCATGTTTATGTGAGCATATGAGTTAAACGTTGTTCTATCTTACTTCATTTGCTTACTATGGTGTGAGTCAAGAAGGGGTTTGAGTATCCCACTTGGGGAGGCATCACCTTCTTTGATTCTTGAGTGCTTTTATGGTTGCCAGTGAAAGCAATCCAATAGAGTAAGTGCTATTGGGGCATGCTTGGCTCATGTGTTGATCTCACTTACATCTTTTGTGTCTTTGTATCTATTTGTGTATTGTGTAAACATTGTAACACTTGTAATCTTTTGTAAATTCTCATAATCTTTGGTTTGGGGTAGTTTCAAGTAATTTCACTTGTAAAACACTTTGCAATAAACCACCCTCAAACTTAGTTGACCCCATTGCCCAACCTTAGGCACTAGTCTTAGTTGACTTAGGGAAAGGGCTGCTTGTCATTTAGATTAACTTGCTCTTTGCATTTGCTGCCTTAGCATCCTAGGCTAGTTTTCCCCTTTAGCCTTTAAACAATTAAAATTAACTCCTAGAACATAAAGTTAAAACACATCTAGTAACTAGGGACTACCCCCCTTGGCTTCCCTAGGAGTAAGCCTAGAAGGAAGAGGTTCCAGTCAAGGTGACAGTGTGGACTGAGAACCTAGGCATCGTGCCTCAGAGGACACACTAAGTGAGCAGGACTTAGCTCACGTTAGCAAGTGTGTATTAGGACGGCAACACCATCATTATAAGATCCTTGACTTTCAACCTTCTTTTTCTTTTCCTCATAAGGTTGAGAGAAAGTTCCTCTAGAAAAACTAGGAATGTTAGACTTCCTAGCATCCTGCATATTTTTATCAATCCTTACTGCCATATCTTGTGCATTCTTAAGGGTTTGAGGATCCTTATCCCTTAGTGTATATCTCATTTCTCCCTCAAAAGCTTCCATATAATAAATCAAAATTGCAACAGCTGAAGGCTTAATATCTGTAGGGAGACTTTTCACCAAGTCATTAAATCTTTTGTTAAATTCATCCATAGTTTCATTTTCCTTTTTCTGACTTGAGCTAAGTGCAACAAACAAAAATCTGTTCTCTTTCTGATCACCCCACCTTTCTCTGAAAGCTTTCACTATTTCAGCTAGGGTACTAAACTTGTTAGGATCCTGATCTGAAAACCATTCAGCAGCATCCCCTTCTAGGGAGAACACAAACAATCTCATCTTCACATCCTCCTCATCATGCCCATAACACCACTTATTAACACATAATTCAAAACTCACGATGTGAGAATGTGAACTAACAACATTTTTTTTCTGAAAAACAAGGCAACTTCTCAATAGCTTTGTCAGGAATCGTGTGGGGAGCCCCTTGGATTGTTGTGAAATTCAAAGGCCTCATAAACATACTCATGGTTATGTTAGAATTAGTTGTTGTAGTATTAACAATTGGTTGTGTTATCCCAGATATCTAGGGATAACTAGGAGATCATGTCTCGAGGCCCACATGATCCTAGACATGGAGTACCGAGAGCGGATTGACTTGAGCATGGCCCTGGAGGGCCCATCTCTCTCCTTCTTCGTCAGATTTGTCCTGTCAGCAGTAGCAGCTTCCATCACTACCGGCCTGGGCTTGCATCAGAGAGGACTCTTGCTCCATGAGGTAATTGGTCCGAGGTATCATGGTATGTGTCATATTTGATTGTTATAACCTTCTT
>ML779164.1:439157-453426 GCA_009831015.1 Picea engelmannii
AGTTACATTGTTATTATTATGCTTAATCATTGAAACCCTAGGGAGCCAACACACAAGTAGGTCGTGGCTTCATGTCCCCATGATAAGAACTAGTTTAGCCATTGATTAAAGAAGGTTTAGCCTAGCCATAGCTACACTAGCCTCTCTTTTTTCTGAGTTAGATTTGAACTATAAGTTGAAGGAGGAAGACGTCCTAGGCCTAATTTAGTTTACACCTAGGGTTTTGACCTTAGGGTTTGAAAAGCCTTGTCCCCAAGCAACACTTTTCAGCCCTAGACTTATAGTTTGAAGCTAGCCGTTTTGCCAAAGAGTTCTAAGGAAAGAGGGAGGAGCATGAGGCCTAGCTTTAGCTACACCGGAATGAGCCTCCTCCCCTTAGGGTTTTGACTTGGTGGCCCTGCCCTGCCATTGCAGCACCATCAAGCCTAACTCTCCCGTCCTTAGATTTAGATTCTTCTAAGCCATTAGCCTTACTCCTTGACTCCATTTACCCCAAGGCACTAGTCTATACTAAAATGTTGAGCTTTTGGTGTTAAAACAACTCTTTCAAACTCTCTCAATTGTGAAAACCTACTAACCCTAACGTCTTACTAACCCCAGTTTTGATGATGACGTCTTGGCCTTTTTGAACTCTTGTTTGCTCCAAAAGTTGCGGCTAGGTCATCCCTTGATAGCCATAGAGGTGTTAAATATTTTCATTGGTTAAAATTGCAAAACGTTTACCTCTTTGCCTCTCAAACTAACCTAGAATTAGGGCTGACGTCACCTTTGTAGCAGCAACATTATTGATGACATCAAGCCTCCTTTTAACCCTTGTTTAAGTGCAAACGTTGTGGCTTTGATAAACATTTAAGTGTTGAACATTTTCATTGGTTTAGTCAGCAAAAGGTCCACTTATTTGTCTAGCTGAAATAGGGCTGACGTCACCTTTTAGCAGGTTTGACGCAGCAACATTATATATATGAGCAGATTTATGATATTCATTGCATTGTAATAATTCAAAGATCTGATTTTATACATTGAATGCCTTTATCATTGTGTATTTATTGAAGAAGTGACATAGACATAAGTTTCGATTGCAATCATTGACTTCGTCAATAATTACTTTCATTTATTGCTCATATGTACTAAAGATAGTCATTGATGCTTTGAAGTACTAACCACTGCAACACATTTTTAGTTTTATTTGCCTTGTCTCGCAAACAGGTGCCATCCAGTGGAATATCTTCCTTTTGACTATCCATTTGGCAGTAATCTGTGAAGGGAAAGCTCATCTTAACCATAGAGCCTTTAAACCTTTGACCCTTTTCCTTCAACACCCCAGATTACTAGGGACGTCTCCCTTGGGATTAGCCACCCTAAATAGAAAGAGCTCCCCATCGAGGTGACAGTGGGTGGGGAAGCTCCCGTTACGCCAGTTTAAAGCCTTGACTCAAGCTACCTAAACCCTTCCTACAAACTGTGCGATAACAGGTTGATTATTAGTTTGAAACAAGAATTGGATATCAGTGAGTGCTTCTTCCCCAAGACTTTCAAGTAGCCTTCTAGGAGCAAGGCGATTTAATCTCCTCCTATAAACCTTTTCAGGTTCAAGAAAAGAGTAAGTCACTCCTTGCGAAGTGCTCTTAGTAGTATACTTCAAAGATTTTTCCAATGGAGTCGTCACTTGGAGAGTAAACAAACAAAAATAGACCAATCCAAGTTAAAAAATTTTAGGGAGCAAAATTTACAATTTAGTCTTAAAAGAATAAGTTAAAATTAAGTCGTTAAAGACAAGAATAAAAGACTTATCCCCGGCAGCGGTGCCAAAGGTGTTGCCGTCCTTATACACACTTGCAAATGTGGACTAATTCTCGGTCCACTTAGTGTGTCCTTGGAGACACAATTTCTAAGTTCAAGTCCACTGTCACCTCTACTTGAAATTCTTCCGTCTAGGCTTACTCCTAGGGAAGCCAAGGGGGGTAGACCCTAGTTACTATGCGAGTTAAAAGATTAATTCTAGGAGTTGATTTTAATTAGTTAAAGGTTTGGGGGGAATCTAGTTTATATAAGAGGCAAACAATGCAAATGCAAACCTTCAATGACAAGCAAGTGTTTCTCTAAGTCAACTAAGACTAGTGCCTAAGGTTGGGCAAGGGGTCAACTAAAGTTACAAAGAGATTAGACTTTACAAAAGATTATAATTAGATACAAAAGAATTACAATTGAATTAGATACAAGTAAATGAAACAACTATCTATACAAAATAATACAAAGAATACTAAAGATACAACAATATACACTATGAACAAGAAAGGAAAGCAAACATTAACTTGACTTGATTTGTGCAGGGAAAATAAAGGGTATTCAAGAGAAGATCACCACAACACAACAAGCCAGCAACCCAAACAGTGAAGTGCCTCCACAAGATGCGTAACTTCAAGGGGTTGTCTTCAATGGCATCAACACAACTACAAACCCAAACAAGAAGTGCGTCCACAAGATGCTCAACTTCAAGGGGCAATAGATAAAGCAAGAAAAAGCCTCTATGGGCAAAAGATGCACAACTACTAGTTAATTATCCACAATGCTCAATAAAATTGCATGTAAAGTAACTTAAGTGAAATACTTGCAAGATTAAAAAGCATAAACCATCAAAAGATTAAGAAATTATACCAAGTTGATGTGGATTAAGTTTTAGGATTGCTTAAGTAGATTAAGTTCAGGCGTGGATCCTAAAACTATGTGACTTCCCTAGAACTCTTCCCGCTTTTACCAAAAACACTGCTGGGTGCTCAAGAAGTGAGGCAAACAAGGCCACACCCTAGCTCCACAGGTCAATCCGGGAACAAAAGTACTCCACAAAGGGGACACCTAGTGCCGTGAGACCATCCTTGATCTAGCACCCCCTGCTTCTTTCTTAGGTTCCTTTTTTGTTGGCAAAGTTGAGACAGTTAAAGATGCTCTAATTAACTAGATAGATTGAAATCCTATTAATCTAAGGTACATTGAGCCTTAAGAATTATTGAGTTAAGTTGGGTTAAGTGCTTGCAAGTAAAGTAAAGTAAATTGCTTAAACTTGAAAGAGATTAAGTGATTGAACTTGAAAGCAAAGTAAGTACTTGGAAATAAAAGAATTGCTTAAAAAAACACAAGTTACTATGCCTCCACGGCTTAAGCAATGAAATGAAAAGAGCCTTTAAGATCTAAACCATGAAAGACAAACACTAGAAGCAATAAACCACAACTAAGTTCCTAGCCTTACGATATAGGATGGTTGGCTTTGCCAAACTCTTTTCTAGGTGTAGGCAAACAATAAAGAAAAAAAGAACTTGAAAGGAAACTAATCCTGGCCACACAAATTTGTCTTAAGGACAAGTGGGACAAATTAGAAATGAAAAACAATGTTGAAAATAAAACTAAATTCCTAGCCTTACGATATAGGATGGTTGGCTTTGCTAAACTCTTTCCTAGGTGTAGGCAAACAATAAAAATAAAACGCAGAAAATTAAATTTGCTTGAGAAAAACAAGCCCTTGGGACTCCCTTGGGCTTGATTACGATGAGAATTAGAGAGAGAGAGAGAAGTGGGTATTTGTTACCCCAACTTGAGAGGTGTTTACTTGTCTTTAGATGGCCCCAAATGGGCTGTTCCTCTCTGTTTTTGGTGAAAACCTGCAGAAAATCAGCAAACTAATGCTTGCTGGAAATGCTACAAAAACACCAAAATTCTTCAAAAAATTTCTGTTAGTGAAAACCAGAAATTTTTAACTTTTAGGACAGCAAATAATGTGTTGAAAGTGTTGCCGTCCTAATACACTTGCAAACGTGAGCTAAGTCCTGCTCACTTAGTGTGTCCTTGGAGGCACAATGCCTAGGTTCATAGTCCACACTGTCACCTTGACTGAAACCTCTTCCTTCTAGGCTTACTCCTAGGGAAGACAAGGGGGGTAGACCCTAGTTACTAGATGTGATTTAACTTTGAAGTTCTAGGAGTTGGTTTTAATTTGTTAAAGGTTAAGGGGAACACTAACCTATGATGCTAAGGCAGCAAATACAAAGTGCAAGATTTTCAATGACAAGCAAACCCTTTTTCCTAAGTCAACTAAGACTAGTGCCTAAAGGTTGGGCAAGGGGTCAACTATGTTTGAGGGTGTTGAATTACAAAAGATTACAAGTAAAACTAGATTACAACTATCCCACAACAAAGATACAATTACTTACACAAAGAATAAGAAATGCTACAACAATTATACAAGAGATACACAAGATACAAATAGACAAGATCAAAAAGGGCCAAAGTGTGAGAGTTAAGAGATATTCAAAGTTAAGATCAATCACATAAGGCCAAGCATGCCCCAATAACACTTACTCTATTGGACTACTTTTCAATGGCAATCATTAAAGCACTCAAGACTCAACAAGATGATGCCTCCCCAAATGGGATGCGCAACTTCTTCTTGAATCACACCACAAAGAGCATATATTGAAAGATATAAACACTTGGAAGATCAATGCTCAAACCAAACTTCAAAGATCTAACACTCAGATCATCAACCACCAGATTGCATAAAAGTAAATGTACTTGCAAGATAGACTTCTAAACAACCATCAAAAGATATGCCAAGGTAAAGATTGTCTAGGAGACTAAGTGGTTAAGAGTTGTTTAAAGATTAGATAAATTTTGTTTGCCCTCCCCCTAACTAAGTGTTGAACCTTAATCCTCCTCCTCCTATTGCCAAATAACTGCCGGATGCTCAAGATAATAAGGCAACGAGGCCCACCCTAGCTTTCACGGTCAACCCTGCAGTAAGAGTACTTCCCGGAGAGGACACACACCTGGTGCGCCACGAGACAGTCCCCTGCCACTACCCTCCGTTGTTTTCCTCAAACCCGTTTTAGATGGTGAAGATGGTGGAATTAGGTTGTCCTCGTTGGTCTAAAATGTTATTACGACTTATGGGTAAGTCTTAAGATGTGTTGTGAGTGTTTTAGATGAATTTTAGGTGCCCAAAAACAATGATTTATGCTCAAAACCGAAACTGTTATGACAGTCACAATGTGTATTGCAGATTATGAAATTGAAAGCTAATACCACATCTAAAGCATGAATTGAAAGCCGAAAGGATAAAAGTCATTCACTTAACCATGTCATTCACCATTCAATGTGTAAACTTGAAAGAAAAATGTGAAGTGAAGACAATAATAGCTTGCCATTTATAACAAAAAGTTATTTTAGATTCTATCACTTAGCCACACAAGTTATCCCATCAAAAAGAAGCTTGCTGAAAACAGAAGTACTTGCTGAAAAGAAAAACTAGATCCTACACCATTCACATGTCCATGAGTACCTTTGCAAACTTAAATGAAAACTTGAAAGCTTGAGAGATATGTTTGCCCAAGAATAGATCATCACTTAAAAATAGATATGTGTTGCATTTAGATGTGCTATTACTTAGAAAATAGTGAAACTCAAAGCATGTAAATGAAACTATGCATCTAAGATTTGAACTAAGATTAGCATATGTGTGATATCTAACTCTAGAACATTTTAAACATGTATGCAATAGAAATCATCAACATATTACCATCCTATCCATACGATATTGGGGGTTACTCTCCCAAGGTGTAGGCAAGTTAACTTTAAACAAAACTTGAAATGTAAATGAGCAAACCACTCACAATGGCACACGGTGGAGGCAAGCCTACCAATGTTGTGCCAAAGAGGGTTGGAAAAAAAACTTAAACGATTATTATTATGCTAGCCACACAACCTTGTCTTGTGGACAAGTGGGGCAAGAAATAAAAAATGCTTAAAGGAAATCTAAAATCTAGCCCAACGATATTGGGGGTTGGCCTAGCCAATCACTCTCCCAAGGTGTAGGCAACTAAAACTTGCTGAAAATGAAATACCCCAAATGCAAAAAGATACAAGAGAATGCAAGCCTCAAGGGAACTTCTCGGGGGCTTGCTACAATGCTAGAATAGATGAGAGATAGAAGAGAGAATGTTACCCAACTATTGAGGAAGCCTTTGAGGTGTTGTATGGGTGGATTTGAGCAGCATATCCCCTTGTTTCTGGTAAGAACCTGCAAAAACCAGCAAACAAATGCTTGCTGAAAATGTTGCACAACACAACAAATGGTTAGCTAACTGAAATATATGATGAAATGAAACAGAAATATAGGACTAAACAAACTAGGAGTTTATGAAGAGCTTGAAGGAAGGCTCCTTCTTGAGGCTTTCCCAACAATCCCTTGAAGTGAACCTGCAAAACTCAAGACAAATAGTGAAACATGGAATAGATAATATATATGGATAAGCTAACTACTTGAAATACTTCAAAGAACTAGCTACCCAACATAAACAAATCAACAAGACTACTCTTTGCTAATCTACTCAAATAAACTACTTCATTCAAGATCTATTCAACACTACCCAAATGAACTCAAATACCACAATATCACCTCATATGAAGAATGCAACCAGAATACTCTTGGTGATTCAAAAATCCTCCGAAGTTTTATTAATCCAAAGTGAGAGTGTTGCAGCAACAAGTTGCTCCAAGACTCTCAAGAGCATATGAGTGAAATGGCAAGAGCAAGAGAGTGGGGCGAAATTCCAGTATAGTAACAATAGCTCAAAGAATGGTCTTGAAATGAGAGGAAGAGGGTTCTATTTATACCTCAATAGGCAAAGTGAAGGCACTTGGATGGATGCCAAGTGTTGCAAATCCAAGCAAGTGAGGGAGTCTCTAGAAGGGGGGCGCAAATCTAGGGTTTTAGTCATGGATAGATGAGGTGGAGTGAATGAGTGGAGTGTGGGGACCATGTAGGGATGAGGTGGTAGGCTAGGAAGGGCGCACCACCTATGGGAGGGGTCCACACATCAAATAAAATGGGTTTTCAAAGGTTTTGTGTGGAGGGGGGCGCAAATCCCTCTAGGGGGCGTGAGGAAATGAGGGAATGGGCAAGTGAGGGGGTGTAAAAAGGTTTTAAGGTGGGTTGGGTAGGTTAGGGATGTGCTTTCTTGCCCTTTTCCATCTTTACATCAACTCATTAACTCTTTTTTACAAAAAATACATTTTTGACTTAACAATAAAAATAGCTGTTTTCACTGACTTTGACTCCGGGTGGACAAATGCTTAGCAAAACTTGTCCGACTGAGCTGAAACTTGGTCCAAGGGTGTAGGGGGTGCCTTTCCATTTTATTTGAGCACAAATACCCCTATCAAAAGCCCAAAGACCTAGTTTTTACAATAATTGCTCAAAAACATTTAATTAATTAAATAATTAAAATCCCAACCTTAGGAAAATTAATTAAATTTAATTAATTAAAAAAAACCTATCTAGACTTGACGAAATTCCGTGAAACTTTCTACAATGTCTAACATGGTCATTTACATCATTTCTAAACAATAGCTACCAGAGGATGAGACCATTAGAACGTCGTTCACCACTTTGGAGGAATTATTGCAGGTGTGAGGGAAAAACTCAAGGGAAATCAACCAGGCTGAAAAGCCCAATTGATGACCTGAGGATAAAAAACCCTCGGTGAAAAGAACTCTCCCAATGAAAACATCCCAAGGTACCCGATCTAACTATGATCCATGCAGACCTATTACATTATTAACCCATGCAGGGGTGCGGAAATTTCGTTTACAAAATCTGTGCTGGAGGCATAAATTGCCTAGTAGAACCAAACTGTCTTCGACATATTAGCATTTGATGATGCATATCTTCATGGCACATGGAGTTGACCCCCTAGTTGAATAGGCGGTCAATAGAAAGAGAGCTATTCAAGAGCAGAAAATGTACCCAAAGTATTAGTGAAAATAGATAGATAAGAACAAAAATTTTCAAGAGGAAAATAAGTGGGTGAAAAGGTAATTTCTAGATCTGAAATTACTCTTTCTAAACCCTTAGTAACCTGCAAATATGAGAGACTAAGCTACAAGATAAGCAAAGGGGGTGAGTAGATCCAATGATATTAACAAAATACTTTGCTAAATCTAGGAAACTACTACACATAAGATCTATGACAATACTACAATAGATCTATCCAAGCAAAATACTTTGCTTGGACATCCTACACTAGATCTATAAGCAAAACTCAACAAAACCAAATACAAGTTACCTCCAATATAGATCCAAGATACCAAGAAGACTCCCAATGCCAATATTTCCTCCAAAGATTTCTTTATTAGAAGGCAAGCTAGGACAAATACTTTCCCAAGCTTGAGAAAAGAAAGAGAGAACAAGAAGAATGAGAGAGAATAGTGGGAGAGAATGGAGAAGAGAAGAAGAATTTGGGTAGAGTAACCTTGCAAGAGAATAGATCATGTGAAAATGAGGGAGGGGAGGCTCTTATTTATACATGGGGTAACTCTTATTTATGTGAAGAGTTACCCCTCTTGTATGCTCTCCAAGTGTCAATCTCATAGCATCATTGAGCATCTCAAGAAGGGGGGCACACTTCCTAAGGTTTTAGTCACTTAGGGTTTTGGTATTGAGTTGGAGTGAGTTTTCAAGGGTTTGAAAAGTCAAATGATGATTTGGAGGGACTAGGAAGGCGCACCAAGGAAGAGAAGAGGCCCCACTTCATTACTTTTTGATTTTTTAAAGATTCTTCTAGAAGGGGGCACACTTTCTCAAGGGAAAATGACGTTTTGCATTAATGGCTAGGTGAGGGGGTGAAGTAAAGGTTGGGAAAGGATTAGGATAGCTTAGGAATAGGTTTGGGTAAGGTCTCCCACTCTTCCTCTAATTAATTTGCTCATATTACAAAAAATTGACAATTTTGACTTTGTCAATTCCAACAATTAAATTGTTGTCTAAGACTTACTTAGACTCCTCATGGACAAACACCTAATACAATTTGTCCAATTGAGCTGAAACTTGGTCCAAGAGTGTAGGGGTTCTCATTCCATTTCTTTTGAGCACAAATACCCCTATCAAAATCCCAAGGTCCTAGTTTTTACAATTTTTATCAAAAATTAATTAAAATTACCATTAAATGGGTAATTTTAAAAAATTAAAAAATACTATGTAGACTCAACGGAATTCCGCAAGACTCTAGAAGATGTCTAGCATGGTAATTTACAATATTCCTAAACACTATCTACCATATGGCTCGACCATTATAACGCCTTTCACCACTTTGGCGAATTATTGTGGGAGTGAAAAATTCAAGGGAAATTAATAAGGTTGGTTAGGCCAAATTAATAACTGAAGGAAAAAAAACACTCGATGAAAGAAACTCCTTTAATGATGAAGTCCTAGGCAACCGACCTAAACTATGATCCATGCAGACCCATTACATTATAATCCCACGCAGGGGAGCGACCATTCCAATTACAAAAACACGTGCTGAAGGCCAAAAATGCCTTGTAGAACTAGTAAGTCTTCAAACTAGTAGCACCATTAGGTACATATCATCATGGCACATGGAGTTGACCCCCTAGTTGAAATAGGTGGTCAACACCTCCATCTCTTCAACAAACTCAAATTACTTGGTTTGAAAAAGACAGTTTGAAAATTATATTGGTTAATTGACAAAAGAAGTTTTTCAATGAAGGCTACTGAGGGCTTGTTTTTGACAAATAGCAGAAGCTATGACAGGGCAATATATTCACATTTGGGAGATTCCTGTTACTGTTGATATAATCTTTTTGGTCAGAGGATATTTTGGAGCTTAAGCCTATGGCATTCTATCATCGCATACTCCTTCACCGGCTTGTTGATATTTTTGGTCTAATGCATGAATCTGTTGAAGAAGAGATTTATTAATAAGTATGTGACTACTAAAGACGACAAGAAGAGCTATGATTATCTTACTGTCAGAATCTCCATTATCTTTTTGGTTACATGTTCAAGGAAGCTGTGATCTCAGCATATACCTGTTGATATAAGCTAGGTTCGAGAATTCAGTAGTAAGATGGACTATTATTCTTGATTTGAGAGTCCAACCTGTACCCTTTTGAGTCATTTTTTGGCTGGGTTGTTTTCTTGGTTAAGAAGTCCAACAATTTATCTTGGTAGTTGGAGTATCTTGGGAACCCTACATATATTCTTTTAATCGAGAGTCCTGAGATTATAATTGAGCCATTATCCTTGGCACAGGAGCTCAATAAGTTTGACTCAACTTTTCATATTAAACTTGGTACCGACACCAAGTACATCTTGAAGATATACGACACCAGATCAGAGTCAGGATCTTGTAGGTTTAGAGGGAGCTAGTTTGCACATACAAGGCAGAGATATTATGAGACTTAGAGGGAGCAGTCCCAGTATGTGAGTTAGACCATGACATGCAACAGATGACAGTTTTTCAAAGCTAGAAGGAATTGACTATGACGAGATCTCTACTCCTGTTACCAAGTATACTTCCTTCAGAACTATTATATCTCTTGTTGCAGTTTTTGGTTGGAAACTTCACCAGATGAATGTTAAGACTGCTCTTCTTAACAGTGAAGTTGAGCAAGAGGTTTATACCGAGCAGCTTGGGGTTTCGTGATCCATGGGACAAAATCCCATGTCTGTAAGCTAAAGAGAGCTTTGTATGGATTGAAACAAGCTTCAAGAGCTTGGTATGGAAGAATTGACAGTTTCTTCAGAGTCTTGGTTTCACCAAGAGTATAGCAGATCCCAAATCTTTATTGTACAGAATCATCCTGTTATCTTAGTATTATATATGAATAATCTGTTTCTTAGAGAAGATGAACATTTGATAGCTCAGACTAAGAGGGAACTTTTCAACAGAAGTTGAAATGGAGGACTTGGATCTTATGCATTATTTTCTTGGCTTAGAAGTGTGGCATAAACATGGTGAAATATTTTTTACACATAGCAAGTATGCAATTGATGTGCTTCACAGATTTGGCATGTTGAACTTTAAGTCCATGACCACACCTATGATTTCTAACCTAACGAAGCTACATGATCAAGCTACAGGTTCAGATCCAGAAGACTTGATGCAGGAGCGTCGCAAGCAGCCAACCAAGCGAGCATGAAGGCAGAAGACAGTTGGAAAGTGCAACACACATTTTACATGTTTTGGAAATATTTTTGAAGCATTAATGTAATGGTTAAAGGGAAGCGTACTTGCATATTGTAAACAGATCATGAACGATTCGCTCTCATCTGTAGAAGGTAGAGGCATTTATGCATAGTTAATGAAAGTAGGTAGATTTGAATGTTAGATTAGACAGTTTTAGAGTGTAGGAGGGAAAACGGGTATAGACACCCTCATCTTTGTATCATGGTAGCATTAGATCATTGTAACATTAGCATAGAGCAAGAGAAAGAGGAAAGCTATAGCAGAAAGTTGTAGAGAAGAACCCATGTACAGGAGCTTTGAATTAATATATGAAGCTTTAATTCAGATTCATGGTGTTATGATGTTTTCTGTGTATACATGCTGAATGGTATGCTGATAGTTGTATTATTTCTCTCTGTTATTCATTTACTTGAGATACTGTGTTGAATGTATGATTTCATATTAAATGTTTGAAGTCTGAGAGAAGAAAGAGAATGAGTTTCAATTGTTTCTCTTCCCGAGAGAGAATTTCCTGCAAGGAGTGCAGTGAAAGCGTTCGCAAGGTGTGCGTTGACAAGTTTCAGAGTTTATCTCTGAAAGCTCAGGAGAGATACCGTTGTTCCCATTTCAGCAGAAGTGTAGGTGAATCACAGAAGCTGTGCAAGGTGTGCGCAGGCTGGTCGAGACCTTAGGACTTATCGACTAAGGTTGAAGAATTGAAAAGACTGTTGTCACAGAGAGTGCACAGAGTCGAAAGATCAAATACCCAGGAGTATTTGAAGGATTGCCGCAAGGAGTGCGCGCAAGAGTCCTTTTGAGGCTTGAATTTACCAGAGAAAGCTTAGAAGGGATAACACCTTTGAACACTTCAAAGAAGGACGAAGATTGAAATACTTCGAAGGAAGGCAGGAAGCGAAATCTTCGTGCAAAAGGTTAAATTCCGGTGAAGGAACATTGGTTCGTCCCATAGAGATTCTTGAGGGAAGAATCGAACGGGCGAAATTCTCTGTGGAGAATCCCCGAAATAGTGAAGACCGTAGGATCCAGGAGAGTTGCAGGGAAGTTAAGCGACAAGACAAATTCATCCTTCGAGAGGCAGGATCCAATATGGACCGTTGATCGCGATTGTTGGACCGTCGAGATCATTTTTGGCATTTCGGGAGTAGTAAGTCCGAAGTGTGGACGAAACCCTTGGTCACTCGAACTCCCAAAGCGCGAACTGGATTATCGTGTGTGAAGGTGAGGAGCAAAATTTTTGGCGTTTCAGAATTTCGGAGTTCGGCATTTCAAGGGTCCTAAGGACAAGCGGTCGGGGCATAGTAGAGCAGAAAACTCGAAGTCGTGAGCTGCGACAGAACTTGATGTGAATTTCGGGATTTCGGTAATTCGGGATTCGGAATACCGGAAGTCCTGATGACAAGGAGCCAGGGGTCTTTGTATTGAAAAACCTGGAGTTGCGAAACCCGGAAAATCCTTGAAGTGGCATTTCGGCATTTCGGGGATCGGGGTTTCGGCATTCACGTTGACAAGGATTCGGGACACTTCACATCAGAAATCCTGAATTTGTGAAACGCGAAATATCTGTGAAGGCGCGTTTCATCATTTCGGTGGTTCGGGAATTCGGGGATTGTGGTGACAAGTGTTTTGGGATCGAGAGTTTCGAACTCCCGGTACCCGGAAGC
Source organism: Picea engelmannii (assembly GCA_009831015.1). Lineage (NCBI taxonomy): Eukaryota > Viridiplantae > Streptophyta > Pinopsida > Pinales > Pinaceae > Picea > Picea engelmannii. Next base: position 451,855 of record ML779164.1, read on the forward strand.
CCAAAATAACGCGAGCCGTTGGATCTCAAGGAAGGCCATCAACCGTTGATTCCGTAGAAGGCATCGCTTCAGAATTCGGGGTTTCGAAGTGATAGGGGAACGACAGTCGAAGACCGATTCAAGTTCCGAAAGCCGGGAAAGGTGACAGGTGGCAGGAATCCACGTTAGAAACCGAGAATAATTGAGAGGACATGTGGCGAGTTTTCGTCAATAGTCGGAGCCAGACTCCGTTGACTGTTTCGGGGTTCGGGGGTTGGAGAGTCAGAAAACCTCACGTCAGGATTCGCGAAATCGCGAAGTCCGAAACCCCGAAAAAGGCGAAAAACTCGTTGAGGAGCCAAAAATTGATGAACGTGTCGGGATTCGGCAATTCGACACTTTAGGAGACAAGAGATCGAGGTTCCCTGTTCTGGAATTCCTGAAGTTGCGAAACGCGATACAGAAGCAGAGGAGGACGCGGCCAAAGACTTCGGCGTTTCGACATTTCGGGTTTCGGCAGGTGGAAGGGCCGAGAATCTCGACAACAGGGATCGCGAAATCCGAAGTCCTTTGTGGCTTGAACAAAAGGGGTTGATTAACCCTCGGCGTGGTTGTAGTGAAGATCTTGAGTGGATCTCGGCCCGAGGGCAGGGGGTCTGCGTTAAGACCCCACCATTTATCGTCATATCATTGGCCAGACATGTCATATGTTATGCAGTGAATGCCCTCAGCCAGTTCATGTGTGAATCGAAACATATTTTCAGATATGTTCGGGGGTCTATAGCCTATGGGCTTAGATACACCTCCAGTGGAGGTGTAATGCTTCATGAATATACAGATTGGATAGGCAGTACAATGCACCAGAAGAGTACTTCCGAATATTTTTCAGTTTGGGTTCAGCTTTGATCTCCTGGTCCAGCAGGAAACAGGGCTCCATAGCCCAGAGCACTGCAGAGGCAGTATACATTGCTGCAAGTGCTGCCAGTAGAGAAGCAGTGTGGCTCAAAAAGCTACTCTCAGATTTGTTCAGTGCTGAGTTGAACCCACGGTAATCCACAATGATGACCAGATCTCTCCTATGTTTTCATGTCAGAATGAAACACATCGAGATGAGATATCACTATGTTCGAGACATAGTGCAGAAAATCATTCTCAACATTCAGTGTGTTCCGACTGCGGAACAAACCACAGATATTTTGACCAAGCCTCTGTCATTGACAAAGTATGTGTACTTTTGAGACAAGCTTGGTGTTGCTGAGAATGCCCCTCTTGCTGAGAGGGAGTGTTGAAATTATTGCAGCTGCAAGAGCCATTTTTCGGAGAATAGCTAAGACCCTAGGTTTGATCTAAGGCCCCCAGTGCACTCCTGGGGTTTCTTGGTTTGGGACCAAGCAGTTAGAGCCATGGAAAAAGACCCTAGTGAGGGCCCCCGATATATTGCTGTGGTTCTTGGTCAAGGACCAAGCAGTAAGTCCCTAGATGTGTTCTAGGGCCCCTGGATGTGTTCTAGGGAATCCTTGCTTGATGCTTGGATTGATCCTTGGATGTGTTCCTTGGTGGTTGATGATGTAAGTCCCTAGATGTGTTCTAGGG
>ML779164.1:456674-468126 GCA_009831015.1 Picea engelmannii
GAGAGGCCTTTTATTGCCTTCTTGGGGATCCCTGGGCGAAGCATCTCTAGGTTTTATTTCCTATGGCTTTTATCTTTTACCAGCTGCTTTTACCCTCTGGGCCTTTAGCCCCTTCTTCCCACAGGACAAAGTGTAACCCTCAAAGGTCATCCCAATGGCTGGACTAGGGGAATGGTATGGATGTATGGGAGATAAGATGTAAAGTGATAGAATGGTGGGAGCGGACGATGGCTCTACAAATCCCCCCTGGTGGCCAACCAAAACCCATGGATATCAACTTGCTAGGGCATCCCGTTAATCCCCCCAACAATGGTCAAGTGGGTTAGTGTAAGATCCAAGCAGTCATCAGAAATGTAAGGAACCTGATGCATATATAAGAAGGTTATAATGATCAAACATGACACATACCATGATACCTGGACCAATTACCTCATGGAGCAAGAGTCTTCTCTAATGCAAGTCCAAGCCGATGGTGATGGAAGCTGCAGCTGCTGACAGGACGAATCTGGCGGAGAAGAAGAAGGATGGGCCCTCCAGGGCCATGCTCAGGTCAATCTTGTTCTCGGTACTCCATGTCTAGGACCTGTGGGCCTCGAGACATGATCTCCTAGTTATCCCTAGAAAACGGGGATAACAGAGCCTACCCCTCTTTCTCATTGACACACACTCACCCTCTTCATTTGCTCCTATTCCTTTTGTTGCTGCGGCTGCCTCAGTTTTGTTTTCCTTGGTGATGGTACGACTGCCTTTTTGAACTTTCTAGTTCAGATCTGAGTTTGTTTAGACTCTTGTTGGCTGGGAGTTTTCCTTGGTGATGGTATGACTGCCTTTGTGAACTTTCTATTTCAGATCTGAACTTTTGTTTGGACACTTGTTGGCTGAGAGTCTTCCTTGGTGATGGTACGACAACCCTTGTGAATTTTCTGTTTCAGATATGAGTTTGTTTGGACACTTGTTGGCTGGGAGTTTTCCTTGGTGATGGTACGGCTGCCTTTCTGAACATTTTGTCTCAGATCTGAGTTTGTTTGGACACTTGTTGGCGAGGAGTTTTCCTTGGTGATGGTACGACTGCCTTTGTGAACTTTCTGTTTCAGATCTGAGTTTGTTTGGACTCTTGTTGGCTGGGAGTCTTCCTTGATGATGGTATGGCTGCCCTTGTGGATTTTCTATTTCAAATCTGAACTTTTGTTTGGACTTTTGTTGGCTGGGAGCATCAACTGTTTTACTTGCTGATTTAGAGGTGCTGAACCTCTCCTTATCTGCTGTGGTTGTCATGGACTTTACCCTAGCTCCCGTAGTCTCTTCCCTTGGCTGTCTAAAAGATCCACAGACTGCCATAGGTGCCACAACCCCTTTCTCCGATCTCTCTATAGGCTGTTGCTGTGTGTATGAGGGCACCATGACTTCCCTTTCTTGCTGTCTCTGTATGTTGAGGGTGCCATTGCCTCATAGGCTGCCTTTGGCCACACCTCACTGATTTCTAGTGCCTTTTCTCCTTGCTGTCCCTTTACTGGTGTCATCCCTCTTGAAGGGTTTTGTTGCTGTAGCAAATCACAGTTTAGTGTGGAAAGTAATATTGTGGGTGTTTGCGTCAGCTCTGTGTTTGGTCCTCCTTGGCAAAACAGTCTACGTTATATCATAATAGATGGTCATAACTCTTGAAGTTTGATCCATGACCTTAAGCTAATTTCTGCGCATAATAAAGGGGACAACATCTACATGTGACAGGTACACTTTTCATTAGCTAAAGGTAAGATTTATTTTTCTGCACTTAATCTACATTCATAAATTTTGTTTATGTTCAAAATTATCTCTACATGTTCAGATCTCATTGCCTATATTTAATCTGCTTAAGTTATTGTTTTAAATTGCTGATCTACATTTGAATTAGTAAACAAATTAGTTAAATGCTATCATTGTTTTCTATTTTTCCCTATATCTAACAGTTGGAACCATGCAGAAAAATCCGTCATGCAATTTGGTGTAGAATTTCTCTTTTATTTTGTCTAGGGACATCCGATCTTCAATGTCTTGTTCTGAAATATAATCTTCAATAATTCGTTCAAGCCAATCGTGCAGGTTTGTTCTTCCTCCGTTCGTCAACTTCAGGCCTAACTCCTCGTCGGGTGTCAATCTACGCATCACCTGATCTGTTAATGTGCTGAAACAATGCTTCTGGGATAGCTTCAAGAAATCTTTCGTGTGTTTCTGAAAAGAACCGCAACCTTGCTTCGACTAGTGAAAGGTTATTCTTTGCGTAGTTTCTGATGTAGTTCTTGATTTTGCGCTCCCACCACTCACGTATGTCTTGTTGAGTTAGCATTTATGTATTAATACATGCCCAAGTTCAGTGCTATTGACAACGGAACCAATGTTGTAATTTAAGGGAAAGTAGGGAGTGTTACCAGTAGAACCTTACATAGCCATCATAGGGATACATGCATACACATAGACATATAGAGAGACATACATAAGTAATGAGAGCCCAAATAAGAGTCCTTTTATTATATGATAGATAGTACAACACAGTTGCATATATCCTCTCCCATGAAGCTATCTGAGTCTTCATGTGCTTATCTATTTATACCTCTAACATACAGTTGTAACTACTTAATTGCCTGGGTCGGTTGATTAACAGAGACTCCGACTGACTTCTACTTCTAACTACGCCGGTCGATCGACAGATTCTAAGTCGACCGCCGGGTCTAGTCGACAGGGTCAACTAGCCCCTACAACAAGATCCACCAGTTTTTTGAAAAGCCAAGATCTGGATACGACAGGGAAACGACAAGTACAAACAATATAAATATATTTTTAATAGTTTTAAAAAAGAAAAATTATAAATTTTATTAAATATTAATTATTTATACAAATTAAATTAATTAGTTTATGAAAATTAAATAGTTAATTATTAATATGAAATATAATATTAACTATTATTAAAAATATAAACATAAATTAACCACCACCATCATCATTAATATATAAAATAGTTATATAAATGTAATATATTATAAAATTTTTATGGATCAACATAATAAATATAAATTTAAGATGTAAGCTATTAAATAAGTTAAGATTGTGTGGTTGAAAAAACATAATTGATTTAAAAGAGATTCTAATTTTAATTTTAATATCAAGTTGGTAATTAAAAAAGATAAAATTAAAAATAATAATGTTAAAAATATATAATAGATATATAAATGTAATGTAATGTATTATATAAAATATAAACATTGAAACATAACATAAACATATTAGTTAATATTTCAATGTTTTATTAATATTAACTCTTAATAACATAACTTAAAGTAGAAATAAACATAATCCTCTCAAAATTCCCACAATAAGTTTTGTTCGACCTAACTTCCGACTGGCCAATAAATACTTTCCCTTCATCGATAGGTTAGGTCCCAACAAACATTAATAATTTAATTGATAAGTCCGCAAGTGCATCAGTCTTTCCCTTGACCAGTCCAATGAGCCCATATTGTTTTGCTGACTCTTCTGAGTCTTGCCCCTGACCAGTCCGACAGACAGATTTTTCTTTGCTGACTCTTCTTAGTCTTGCCCCTGACTAGTCCAACGGGCTTGATTTCGAAAGTGCTGGGGCGGGTCTTTCTTTTTACAAAGAGTGGGGTCTGGAGGTCTTGCATACTGTAACAATGCACAGAGCGGATCCTAGGCAGATCCCAGTGGATCCGGATCCAAATCCGTATCCGATCCAAGGATTTGCGGATCCAACCCCTTGGCCCCACAAATTCGGTAACATAGCATTTAAGTTAATGTATTAAATAAAATTAGGTGAGTGGTTCCTAATGAGAACAACGAACTTTCTAGATATATATACAACATCTATTGATATAACTTTCTATGTAATTCTGAAGTATATTGATATAATATATCTCTCTTTCATATCTCGTTTGTCTCCTTACATACTCTCTATATTATAGATTAGAAATCTTAACCATCAACTCCTCCTAGTTATGAATCACTCCCAATCGAAGTTGGTTACTCCACCAAAGATCCTCTACATGCTAGCATCAACACTGGCAAGTCCTCCTTGGCACATACAACAAGCTTATATCACACAAGCTCTCCATACTAGCATTGTGGTCTTCCATAGGGTTTACAAACCTTAGCCGTGTTGCATCACACAAGTACATGGCAAGACAACTCTAGCGCTAGCCTCCAAATCTACATGCCCATCCCAGGGTTTGATTTCTCAATTCCCATCATCAACTTTTCCAAGAGACCAAGACAACCACCCAGGTATGACTAGGGAAAAAGTATAACCAACAAGCTAATGACTCATGCCCAAGAGGAGTGATCTGCACTAATCTAGAAATGCCTCAAATATTAAATCAGTACTCACTATGGTTAGAGGCTTACCAAATGGTAGCATGTCTGTGGGATGTCCAACAAGCCCATCTAATGTCATGGTGTTAACCGCTGCTCAGCTGCTGCCCAAAATATGCCCAAAAATAGAGGAGGGGTCCATGCTGGCCACCATCAAGTACTGCTCATCTGTCGGCATTCCATGTCTTCAACCTGGATGCCTCTAGATACCATCTCTGACACAGTTATCCACAAAAATGGGGATAACAGTCAGCATTGTAATAAATGTAGGGAAGCTGTCATAAATGCATGGAGGCTGCTATAAAATGTTTATATTGGCTGTGTTTTAATGCATAGGGTGGTCTGCCATGATTGAGATTATAGTTGACATTGATGACTGACCTTTTTCCCTCGGACCTTTTTAATGAAAATATGTCCTTTATTTAAGCTGTCTAATGCTTTGAATATGCATTTTCTTGTATCGATTTCATCTTTCTACTTTAATTTCTTATGCAGGGCCACGTGTCAATTTCAGCATCAAATGTTGTTCTTCTCATTCATAATTCAGAGTTTGAAATTTGTGTCCCTTAACAGTTACAAGGAAGCTCAGCTTACTGCGTGTCATTGGTTTCAATTTTATCACATTTATCAGAATCTTTTCATGAAGAATAACATATTCAATATAGAAAGCATTTAAAATTCAAACATAGATAGCACAATGGTCAATGAACTGTTTGTTAGCACTGTTGTACACTTCTGAGGCTTGAGCACTTCAAAGTACAAGGAATGAGGAAACCATTCTTTTCTGAAGTGATATGCACATGATCAAGGGATTGCTGATAGTAGTGTTTCATTTTAAATTTTATGATGCAGAATGAATAAATATGTTCCAATTGTCATGTCTGGTAGTATTTTGTACAGTATGTTAATATTTTCTGATTTTCTAATGTTTTTCTTTTATCTTGTGAAGATGTGAAGGGATTGCCAATAATACATAGCTACGAGAATATCCAGGCATTGAATCGTAATGTTACCAAAAGTGAGCGTGAGCATGACCTTGTGATTGCTGTAAGTTTTTTGTATTGAAATTATCAGTGTTTGGCCCTGCAAGATGAAAGTTACATTTATTAGCTATTGCTATGTTTTGCAACTAAGATCTGTGATAATTTCGATGAATAATTAAGCTTAATTCCATTTGAAGCTTATTAAAGCACTGCCTATTAGAAGTGAAGGATATTTGTAAGGATCTCTGTTATTCTTAGTTGTGTGCATGCATAAGCTTCCATCCAAGACCTTGTTTCTGGAACTGATTGCTAATTTAGAGGACTTTATTTGTAGTTACCTCTATCAAGATAACATTTAGGTCAAAGTGGCTATGTTAAGTATAGTGTTTTCAATCTTATGCCATAACACTCCATTTCAACACTAATTCTTATCACGATTCCACTTTTATATGCTTATTTTTGTTAGCCGATGTTACTTTCCAGGATGTGAGCTTTTTTTGTAACACTATTGGATGTACACCACAAAATGTTGATGATGCATTGGGGTTATTTGATATTACTATTGGATATTGTGTTTTTATGTTCCCTTGTATTTGTTCTCTTGGTGTTATTGTTAGGGTCCTACCCTAACCCCCTTACATAGATACTTTATTAATGTGTGAGGCCACCTCCTGGAATAAGACCCATTAAATAGATAGTTAATAGTCATTCATTATAAAAATGACCCTCTTTATTAATAAGGCCCAAATTAGTTAGTAGGCCCTCATTATAATTGGGCCCATAGGTAGTTAAGATTCTTTTTAGATAGCTATATATTGAGTAGAAGGTTATGTAATGTTTTGTCAAGAGTTGTTATTGTATTTTGAGCATTGCTCTTGGAAGTTGCTCGCTTGAAGAGGCAAGTGAACATAGCTCTATTTTTTATTATCAAAGAGATCTTTCTTAGGGTTTATCTCTCTTTTCTCTTGTGTTCTTGGGTTTTTGCACTACATTTTATGTGATTGATCTAAAGTTTTGGGGTTAAGTACACTACAAGTGGTATTAGAGCTCTTTCTTTGGCATGAAGTGGGAGAATTTTTGGGCACAAAGTGGGAATTTTTTTTCTTTTTTGCTGGCTTTTGACGGAAAAAAGGGACGACAACATTCATGTCAATTTCTAAAACTTTTTGTGCATAATTTGGAGAATCCAGCTCGAGATCTGAATTCCTCTCGAAAAAATACTCAATTTCAAAAAACAAATCATCCAAAACGGAGTTCGGAGAGTGGAGATATCATTGTTTCAAAATCAACCTTTTTTTATGTTTTTTCTGGGAAGGCCATGAATTTCGTAGATTGGATATCTTTTCATAGAGTGCATAGATAAACTAGTGCTAGTAAATTCAGAGAAGCTATGACATTTCATAATTGGGGTCATAATAGCCAATCCGAGAAGTATAACAAAAGTTGTGATCATTTTGCATTTTCGTCCTTAAGCCCTACCTTGCACAAATTATTTTCTGATGATTTTAAGAGCTTTTTCTTGGGTTAGCAAGTTCATACTTTTTTTTATAGACGTGTTCTGGTGTCTTTAAATAACACAATGATCTGTCGTTCAATGGGTAAAATTGTGGTAGGGGAAGAATACACATAGGAAATACAAGTGGAATTACATTGTTGGAAACCCTTGTAACCCCTGTTGGTACCCCTTCGAGTAGTACCGCATCAGATGGTACTTCTATACAGAATGTCACTTCCACGTTACCTTGTGATTGTGTTTCTCTCAGTGATCCTGCTTTTGCTATTATTTTCTAGTAAATTGAAAAGAACTTAATAGCAGCTCTAAATTTAACAACAGGAACTAGTCCAAGCATTAACAAGATAAACTTCTTTTTGACCAAGAAAATCCACCATAAAGCAAGAAATAAGCCTCCACAAGAGATAGCGCATCATCATCCATCCAATAGCCAAAGATAAACCATTACAAGATCAAGTGACAAGAGAGATATGCAAAATTGTCCAAGTAGGGTGCAAATTTCAGCCAAGGAGTTTTTCTCACAAAGGAGAGTTATGATCAAAATGAGATACAAATGATCTCTATTTATACAAAATGTTCTAAACATAGTTTGTCCACAAAAGTTAGGGTAAACCACAAAATAAGGGGACAACCACCCTTATTTTAATTTTTGCCCCTTTACACAAAATAATACTTTTTAATTCATATTTTGCACATAAGTAAAACCCTAAAGTAAGACGTCACCCTTCTAGGGTGACGTTTTGGCACTTTTGCAAGTTGTCGTTGTAGGATATGGGTGAGCCTTCAACCTTTCCTCAAAATTATGAAAGAATAAAAGAATGGCAAATAATGGGCTTGGAAAAAGTGTATTGCGGACGAAGGTACCACACACCCTCTACAAATGAACCCAAGAATGAGACACTGTAATGTCCCCCACCTCTTGATGAAGAGGTTTGGGAAGACTTAGTGGTCTAGCCATCCCCACTAGACCATAGTCTCATGCAGCATGGGGAAAAGTCAGCCAACTCAATGTTATATTCTGAAGTTAACTTGGAAAAAGGGAAAAAGGATAAAAAGTAACTCTATGAAGAATTAGAACGCTGGAGGTTGAGTTAGGAGTTGAACCTAGGGGTTAAACTAACTCAATAGGGAAATAGAATGGAAGTATAAAGGAAAGGCTAGGGCGCACCTTTCACTCATCTTGGATATTTGGTATTTGCTTGTTGAGCTCTTGAGCACACAATTTTGAGGGTTTTGAGATTACAAACCCTAGAGAACAACTCAGTGGTGAAAGATTCCACTCACCTTGTTCCAAGCTTGGTCTCGGGGATGAAATACTCCACCCACACCATTCTACACTCATCACAGGTTCCATCATCGATTCAGGAGGGCAGCAGGGCCATACCATTGAGGGTTTCCCAGCAGGGGCACACCATTGCATGAAGAGAAGTTCGATCCAACAGTGTGACAGGGCCTAGAGACATTCTAGCACTTGGGTTTTGCTTGCAGGACCTTGCTCATCAGTTTGAAGGCATTTTGGAGGAGTTAGTTCGACCATATTATTATCTACAGATTTGGGATGACTTAGAGAGAAGGAGGACGCATTGGTGATTCAAATATTGTTAGATCTAGGGGGTTGTACCTCAAATCTGATTGTGAAACTTCTCCCTGTGACTTGTGGCAGCCCGATCTATCATCCTAGGGATTTTGGGGAGTTTTGGAGGCTTCCTTCATCAGGGCCGAATTATTGGGCACTTCAAGGTTTCAGACGGGCGCAGTCTTGATTAGGGTTTCAACAGTTTGGAGGGTGAAGACTTGGTATTTGGACTTCATACTTCAGGGAGGGATTCCCCTTGTCCTGATCTATCTTTTGGTGGAGTTTGACATCGTTTGGAGGTCTCCTTCAATTGGGCCGAAACCTTGGCCGTCTCATCCATCCAGTAGGACGTGCCAGCAGCTCGGGGGGTTGGACGTAACCCTAGTTCTTTTGTATTTAGACACTCATCACCTATTCAACCTTTGGAGGCTTATTTTGTATTGTCGGGAGCATTTTGTAGCAGCTCATATCTTCTATCTTGAAGCCATTTGATGTTATTATAGATCTGCTTCTATATTGTACCAGGTTCTTGCTTTTCATAATAAAAAGGTCAGATCTGTGCTTTGGAGTTCCATATCTTGTTAAGTGATTAGATCTTGCATTGTATTGAGTTTATCTTCATAATTTGTGCTGAATAACTGAATACAATCCTAAGGCCGAAATTTGAGAGGCTAACCTGCACATACAAACAATCCAACAGTTAATTTAGTGGTTAGCTAGTGTTCCCAAGCAAAAAAATTGGCTTGGGAACATTACAGACACTACGACCTCTTGTATGTCATGAGCCCTATGCCCATTGAGTCTTGACCCCAACCACCTCACCCACTTTACATGGTTCAGAGAGGGATCTCTTGGAAACTTTCCTTGATCTAGGGCAATATCTACCTAATAGGACACCTCGTCAACCCTCCCATATTCAAGCTTGGCAAGTCACATAATGTCTTTGAGCAATTACCTGTTTGATATAGTGATCTTTGATGCACATGCTTAGGTGTCTCATTTATTGATTGGATTCACTTATCATGATGTTATGACTTGAGATCCTTGGAGGGCGTGCTTATTTGTCTTTGCAGGACCTAGTTGGTGGACAATTTTGGAAGAACAAGCCTAGCTTGGGCTTCCATGGGGCTTGAAGCCCACAGGTGGATGCCAAGGGCCCACATGCCGGATGAAAAAGATCAAACTTGAAAGGCCTTGAAGATGACTTGGACGATGTAGCCTAGCCCACACATGCCAAACATTTTGCCTAGGAGAGGCAAAACATCTCTTTTTTGAGCATGACATCACCTAGGGGGGTTAGGGCATGGTGGTGAGGTGACATGCAATGGCACATGGACGTTTTGAAGGAATCATGAAGAAAATGGTCTTATCGCTTGATATATGGCTTTGGGAAGCCCCTCCACTCTCCACCATCACCAACAAGCTCCTCTTTGTGCCAAAACGTCCCCTGAAGGGGTGACATCCATATGAATTAGGGTTTTCTCTTATGTACAAAAGTAATTTTTTAATGAATTGTTTAATGTTACTTTGTTAAGGGGGCAAGATTAGGGTTGTTGACCCCTAGTCTTGTGGTTTACCCCTAAATATGTGGACAAGTCACCTTGGTGACATTTTGTATAAATAAGAGATCATAAGATCTCATTTTAACATAACTCTCCCTCTTGTGAGAGGCTCTTGTACTGAAATTTTCACTACACTTGGAGTATTTTGACCCTTGTGCTTTGGTTTGTGGCTAAGTCTTGGATATTTGGTTGATGGTAGTGGTGCGCTAGCCTTGGAAGGATTTTTCTAGCTTTTATGGTGGTTTGTCTTAGCTTTTTCCTTGAATTGGTAAGCTTTTTACATTGTGCTATCATTATTGTTCAAGTCAAGGTTATTTTGCTAGAGCATGGTGGGAAGTATAAGGGCATACACCCCCGCCATAGTCTCCACCATTTTATGTTTACATGCTATTGGTTTAACAAGGGTTTGCTAAGAGAAGTATAAGGGCATACACCCTCTTAGCTCAAACCCTAGCTAGAGATACTTGCCTTGGGGAGTAAGAGGGTTTACACCTCCAAGGAGGTAGTACCTCTAGCTCTTTGCTTGACTCCATTAACCCTTTTTTAAAGGCACTAGTCATTTACTTATTGCGTTGGAGAAATAAATTGCTGCCTTGATAAACGTGAAATTTTCAAGTTTTAAAGTTGTCTCTTTGGGATAGTGATCTTGTTGCCTTGGGGATTCTTCCTCCCTTAGGTCGTCCACCTTCTCCTACTACTTTATTGGCTTTTACTAATACTAACCTACAGCCATTAGCTCTGCATAACCTTAGCTGATAACCTACTCCTAACTCCTAAACTAACCATAGATTTCCCCCCTAAGTTTGCTAGTCTAACACACTAAACTAGGTGCATCTTTTGGGCACTTGTTAATGGTTAAATTTGCTGTTCTACATCATTAAATGCTACAGCGATAAGGCTGATATATTACGGCAGAAATCTACTTTATAACAACGTTCTTTATTCAGCTCCAAAGTGCTATACTTAGTTCATAATTCATTGCTAATTTCATTGATGATATTGTTAGTTAACCTAGTACTTCTATATGCTGATTTAGATATCTTTTGTTCCTGATGTAATGATTGCATAATAGGGATAGGAAGCTTAACTTGCTGATCCATCTAACAAATTGCTTTGCAAGTGGTTTTCCCTTGTGTCTTGAGTAGGTATAATCATCGGACAAAGAACTATACTTTTGTGGCAGCTTTCCTTGGTCTACAAGTCATCTTCCTTCCCCTCCTCTTCCACTTAGTTTTCTGACCTCTAGGGGCATTTCTGTTAATGTTTTATGCTGATATTATAGTTCTTTGCATTTCATAAGATAAGAGCATAATAAGAACAAGATCACTGAGAAATACACATCCACAATAGACACATCATTTATCCTGGGAAACCCTCTAGGGGAAGAAAACCCAGCAAAACTTCCTTATCATAAATGGCTTATCAAATGTTCAAGAGATAACTCAACCAATACAGAAAA
>ML779164.1:474504-493163 GCA_009831015.1 Picea engelmannii
AATTATCTTTTACATTAATTATCTTTCACTTTATGGTGGGGCCGACCTGTACCCTTTACATCACAAATAGGGTTACAGGTAAGTCTGACTCTTGAACAATATAGCAAGGGATCTCATACACCCACTAGTGCTCAACCACTAGGAGCACATCCATTTGTGCTCAGCCATAGGGATGTCCACATCTCTATCTCATTGCGTCTCACAGGAGAACCACACTCACTAGTGCTCAACCACTAGGATCACGTTCACCTGTGCTCAGCCACAGGCACGTCCAACTCAATAGATCTCCTTTCTCACTACATTACATAAGAGAATCATCTGGAGTACATCATCTCAACTCTCTGCTTAGAGGAGGCTAATACATCGTTTCATCTCTGTGTCGGAACGATGCACCCAACTCATGGGCTTTTCCACACGTTCACCTGTGCTCAGCCACAGGCACGTCCAACTCAACAGATCTTCTTTCTCACTGCGTTACATAGGAGAATTATCTGGAGTATCATCTCAACTCTCTACACAGAGGAGGTCAGCACAACGTTCCAGTTCCGTCTCAGATAGGAACCACATACCCATCTCATGGGCACACCCAACTCATGGGCTCTCTCTCAGGTCGACTCAATCAGTCTGTGTCCTGGAGGATGTCTCACGCAGCTTTAATCATCAACACATTTTCTCCATGACAAGTCCACCATTTCACCGGGTCCATGGTCCTCCTCTACTCCAAAGATGATATGTCTGCAAAATCCTCTAATCCAACAACAAAATAAGCAAATTCTTCCCTCACCATTGTTTGTTGAGAACTTGGAAACAACCTCTGGAAGGCCCTTTTCACTCCATTGGCCACCTCCTTGTCCTTATGTGGGGCCTTCCTCTTCCCATTGCTTTGAGCAATGAAATCTTCGTCATAAAATCTAGGCTTTAGAGCAAGTGCCAAAGTGTGCAATGGAGTGTTAAATCCATTCCACCTCGTAAGCATGATGGATCTCACATGCTCAACAAAATCAACATCAACAAAAAGAAGAGTTGGAGCCCCCTGTGTAATAATTTCCACGGTTTTCTCAACCATGGTATCCATGCCATCATAAATCTATCTGAAGAAAGGTTTGTCTATGTCTGCATCTCAGAGAAGCTCCAATGCTGGTAATGTGAACTTGAGCAAGAATTCTATCTTACTCCACCAATCCTCATCAATCAACACCCTCCGGACCAATCCCAAGTGGCAACCACCACCATACTCATTAATGCAGTTTTAACCTCCACAAGGCGACGCAACATGATGAAGTTGGAGGCATATCTTGTCTTACTAACTTTGAGCAACTCCAATTTTGAGTGTTCTTGATATATTGCTTGAGACTGGTGGTGGTTGGTGATGAATTTTATTATCTCCCTAGCTTGCCCTATGACCTCCTTAATCCATTCAGTTTTTGACTCAATCTCTTCTAAAATCAGATTAAGATTATGGACGATGCAAGGAGTCCAAAAGATATGATTGTATCTACTCTCAACAATCAAGCTTGTAGCTTTGCAAATAGGTGCAGCTTTGCACCACATTTGCTGGCCTTACTTGTTCAATAGCAACAATTAAAATATCAACAATGAAGTTACTATCTTTCACCTCACCTGAACAATCTTCTGCTTTAAGGAACATTGCTCCTTTTGGTGACGATGCAATGACATTGATCAATGGCCTTGTAATGTTCCCAACCAAATCTGATTGGAACATTGGGTCTTTATTGAGTTTTATAAGTTTTCTGGTTGTGGCATTTCGTCATACACTTTGCTGATTTTAGTCTCTTGAGTTGCGTTGGGGTTTATAATAATGGTTTTATTGTGTGTTTGCAGTAAGTAAAGATAGCAATGTAGCCAATAGCGTATACACAACAAAATGTAGTAGAAACAACTCAAGTAAATAACACAAATACCTCAGATCTGATTTATTATTCATATGTAGCTGACCTCATACAAAAGGGAGCAGATCTGGAATACATATCATAGGATAGAGTGAGTGGCTGATGATGCCCCTAAGATACAACTAGAGATACACCAAGTAACATTGAAGACCAACGGATACCCTCTGCTGCATGTGAAGTCCCCTCTCTCACAATGCGCACTTCCCAGCTGGAATGGTCCAAGGAAGGTACGACCTCCTCTCTGATGGCCTCAAACCTCGGCAAGACTCTATGAGAAGATAGATTGGGTAATGGCAAGAAGATATGAGCAATCTCAGAGCAGTAGCTCAAATTGAAGACCCCCAAACCACAATGTCACTAATAATAGATGCGCCCTCCTAGCTGAAACAAGCCAATAATTCGGCCTCCAAGAATTTAACTGCCAAACCTTTGAAACCAACTACCAAAAGGTAGATAAGGGGTTAGGAAACCCCAATGCCAAAGCTCCAATCTATCGGGAAAGGTATTCCCCTCCAGAACACAAGGTCTCTAAAGGTAGTGTGCCCTCCTCAAGATGAAATACACCCCACAGGTAAAAGAAATGAAGAACCTGATGAATACCCATAAACACTGCTGTGATGAGGCGCTATGGTGATGGCTAGAAACCCTGGAGTGATATCTACTGAGAATCTGATCACCTCTCAAACCAGATGGCTGCGCCCTAGCTCTGCAGAAACCCTCCAATAATACGCCTTGCCTCAAAGGCTCCTGGAATAGAATAGATCTGATGTAGAATGGTGAGGGACGAATCTTTCACCTCCTTGGCCAAGCTTGGATTAGGAAAGGTTGGATCTTTCACCATCGAGCTGATCTCTAGGGTTTGTCCAGTCAAAACCCTCAAAACCCCCCAAGTGCATGGGCTCTCTAGCAAGAAGCCAGACATCAAAATGATAAACAACATAATGAGAGAATAGAGGCCCCTATCTCTCTTTTATCCTCCCTGATCACCTTGTCTCTCCAAGTGACTTTTACTTTGATTTATTATTATTTAATTAAATCACTTTAATTAATTAATTAACCATTTTACCTCTAAAAAGTGATTTATCCCTCCTTATGGCTTCTCTGGCCACTGAAAGTCACTTCTCATCATCCTATCTTGTAGTGCTACTCGTCCGGATTCCGATGAGCTATTACACTAAGAGGTTCCTCCAAGTATTATGCCCAATATGACCTTCTTAGTGAATTTAATTAACATATAGACCATTACGGAAATCGTCAGAATGCAACGAAACCAAAGCCAAGCTGTGCGGAATGGATCATGATGATGAAATAAGATGAACGATGCAAGTCGGGCCCAATAAAACCCCTCAATAGCTCCTGTACTCGCTATCATCCCCATTTGGCTACTCTGGTCAACATAATACTCTGTAATATAATGATGTCCAAAAGTGGGGACATTACAGTCCTCCCTGCTAGAATATTGCTTGTCCTCAAGCAATAACTGAATCAATCCACATATAATACCGGGGTCCCATGTCCACCTTGGAACACAAAGTAGGCTCCATCCAACACTGAACTACCCAACACTCTAATCCCTGGATCCCATATCAAGATGGGAACTGCAATACCCTGTGAAGTATAGTCCTGTAACATATCAACACCATGAGTCTCCAGCAAAGGACACATGGCCTCAACCCAGAATGAGTCTATCCTCCAAGTCGATACCAAGATCAACACGGTCTCCACTAACTGAACATGCTGCTGCCATAATGAGGTACTACAAGACCTCAATGAATCACCCTCAAGTGACTTGCTCCCCTCAATACTGAAGCTCAATGGAAAGTCAAAGTGACTTTCCCCTACAAGGATCCACTCGCCTCCATCAGTCAATGGAATGCTCAGCCCTGCAATCCCTGGGTCCCATGCTAGTCTTTGCCCAAGATCACCACGTTGATGCTGCACTACTTTGATCATGACTGTCTGCTCATAGTATACATACTGGATCCCCCACTCCTGGATCCTCAAGCTGAAATATTTGTGAAAACTGGACCTGCTGTCAAGAGGATGAACCTGTAAAGGTATCTCTATGGGAACAACATTTGCCCAACCATCTCCATACTCGATCATGAGTATCAATAGGGATAACCTGTCTCGCCTCATAGGGCAAGCCCCTGCAAATCCTCTCAAAACCATCCAAGAGTGAAGTATGTTGCTCTTTGGCGCAACTTGGGCCATCATAAGATGAAACAACCTACTAACCAAATGGACTCCCGGATCCCATGGAAAAATTGGAAGTTCATCACTTCCAATCCCCACTAACTTCTCATGTGTCATACTGATAATTGTCGGAAGCCCTCCATGCTCATTCCCCTGAGAATCTGGATCTGTGTCGCCCTTTGAGAAGCCTGCTATCCCGTGGCCTAAGATGCTCACCATCCCGCCCAACGTCTCAATTGTCTGTCTCTGATGATCCACCGCTATCTTGCTGTATGCAATAAAGATACTCTTGTCAGGTGATCTCGGCCCACCAAATCTCCATGCCCCCTGCCACTATCTATCTTCCCCTATGCTGCTGTCAATGACGAAAGTATCGGGAAAAGCTAATAGAAACATCTATAACCGACTATAGGACTGGAAAGTATCACATGTTTTGGTCAATCCCCAGGATTGGACCAAGAGCTCATCCAATGGCACCCATGGTGAATCATCGTCTAAACTCCAACTATCGGGTACAACAGTAGATAAATCCACAAACTGCTGGTCAATCACTCTCCCCCTATCATCACTTAGATACCTGCTGCTACTGTGAAGGTGATCTCCCAGTACTATGTGCTGCTGCTACTGTGAAGGTGATCTCCCAGTACTATGTGCTGCTGCAAAGGAGAGGGATCTCCAGACCAAGGCTGCGGGGGAGCGCCCCCCCCCCCCTTCCAACCCGCTCCCGAATCTCGCTCCCAAGGGGAGCGTTCAGGGAGCGCGCTCCCAAGTGCGCTTCCTGAACGCTCCCCTTCGAGAGCGTTTTTAGGGAGTGCGCTCCCTCATCAAAAACAACGCTCCCTGGTTTTTGAGGGAGCACTCAGGGAGTGTCCAGGGAGCGAACGCTCCCTGAGGAGGGAGCGTGCGCTCCCTCCTTGATCCGAATGGATCTCCGCACGTGAAAGAACTTCGTAATTTGCGCCATGTTGATTTTAAGGTGGCGACAAAAGTGTTTAAGTGGATTAAAATGATGCTTTCTTGAGTTTTATTTCTCACGCATTTAATTATGCATTTGTGGGAAAAATACTTCATGCATTTTTCATATTAGTTTGATTAATAATTTTATGAAGTGCTCATGCATTTAATTATGCATTTTATGAGCTTTAATAACTCATACATTATTATTATTCACTTGTAATTAAAATGATTAATATTTGTGAGAGAAAATTTGTCTCACATATTATTCATTTATTAATTATGGAAATTGGTTTTCATGTGAGAAACCACCTCACACCAATTTGACATTGTTCTCAATTGGAGAGAATCAAGGGTATGGTTGGAAAGTCTTTGGGTAGTTTTGAGACTTTTCCATTTTTAAGCCTAAGATGGTTGAAGATCCTACTTTTAAGGATCTTGTTTTTCCTACTTTGTAATTAGATCCTACAAATGTGGATCTTGTAATTAATGCTCTTAGTTGGAGAGTGAGTAAGGAAAAACTATATATATTCCTTATGTGAGCCATGTTGAAGGGAGAGAAAGAGAGGAGAGAGTGCTTAGCTATTGAAAGCCATAGTGCTGAGCTAATGAAGAGCCATAGTCCGTGAATGTAAGAGAGTTTTGAGAGCTCACTTTGAAGAAGGAATATAGAAGATCTGCATTCCAGTTGGAGCAGGTCCGGAGACGTAGCCCCAGAGGTGGAGGGGTGAACTCCGTTATCAACATCGGTTGTCTCTCTCTTATTTGCCTTGATGTGTTTTTCTCTATTCTATGTTCATTTACTTATGTTTATGTGTTTTAATGCATTATGATAAATGAACTAATATGCTCAATAAAACCTGTATAAGCCATAGTCAATTTAAAGATCCTCACATTGTAAACATTTGGGAGAGTAGTACTCAACCCGTTTACGGATCACTCCTCAGGGAGCGTTCGCTCCCTGAGCGCTCCCAAGGGAAAAAAACACTCCCCGAAACGCTCCCTGAGCCCGCGCGCGTGAGGAGGAGGAAATTGGTCATTTTTTGGTTTTTTTTGAAGAAATGACTCATGGGAAAGGTAGCCTAGGGTTAGCTAAGACTACTAAACACTCTTTCCTTGAAAGTACAAAAGTTGTCTCCAGTGGAAATGGAAGGGTGCCAAAGATGTGGAATCTGCTATAATTGTGATGAAAAATATGCTCCAGCTCATTGGTGTAAAGAATAGGAATTGTTCCAAATTGATATGAACACTTAGGCCCTGACCGAAGACACAACTGCTGAAGATACACAAGAGTTACAGATCAAAGACATCAACACTTGGACTTAGGCAGATATTGAACCCCCATTCCCTCATTAAGAACTCCTAATCTCCCTACATGCATTATGGGGCATTTCGTCTCCACAAACCTTGAAACTTACAGTCTACATCAAGCACCGGAAAGTCGTAGTCCTAGTTGATAGTGGTAGTACTCACAATTTCATTCACAAGAGAGTGGAAAACAAAAACCCATTGTTTTGTACACCTGGTGCACAACATGCAAATCATGATTGCCAATGAAGGTATGATGAAATATGGGGGCAGATGTGAAAACGTTAAACTCGAGATGGGAGACTATCACCTTAAAACCCATCTGTTTGCCATTGATATGGGTGGTTGTGATATAGTATTGGGGGTAGAATGGCTACGCACATTGGGACCTGTCACCTTTGATTTCAAAGAACTCTATATGAGTTTCACTAAAGAGAGTCATGTACACACCCTTCGAGGATTACTTGTGATTTTTGGTGGCTTATTTTTCTGCTGTAACAACTTGTTTGCCACAGCCATAAGGCTGCAAATATATCTCTGCAATACTTGTCTATAACAGCCTTACATTGATGCTGAAGTCTTATGCTTTTATACTTGAGTTGTACTAGTGTTTATTAGCTTATCTCTTGCATCATTTACGTGACTTTTAGCATCTTATCTAGCAGCTTTATTAATTGTTTCTTGTTGATATATATCTCTGTTTATTGGTGCAAATAGGGACAGCAAGCTTAACTTGCTCATCCACTTAACATATAGCTTGTACATTTGGCTTTTCTTGTGTCTCGGGTAGGTACAAACACTTTCCGCAGGTACTCAAAGACTTGGAAACCTTAAACCACTTTCGAGGCGTGTCATCAAAGCCAATTTCCGCTTAGCAACTTGACCTATAGGGGCATTTATTTCATCATCTCACTTTTCGTCTCATTTCCCCCTCGGGTCACCCGAGATTCCCCCCTTGAGGTGATCACTTCACCTCTAAAGTGACGGGAATACCTATCTAAGGTGACAATTGGTAGGTATTCTCCTAGTTGTCGCCATCTTGTGGTTTGGGTCAGGCTTTGCCCAACCTACAACTTGTGCGATAACAAGCCAAACATTAATAAAATTATCTTATCTTATCTTAATAGATTCTTTTTATAAAGAATATTTCATTAGTGGCCTCAAGGAGGAGATTTGAGCACAAGTCCGAATGCAACATCCTGCTACATGGTTGAAACTTGAAAGTGACTCAAAGGGCCCTAGAAGCAGAAACGATGATCAATGCATAAACAAAAAAACCAGTCTTCATTCCCCGCACTCATCCTCGCCAGGGTAATTCCCCAAGTACACCTACTCATCCCTTGAAAGTACAAAAGTTGTCTCCAATGGAAATGGAAGAGTGCCAAAGATGTGGAATCTGCTATAATTGTGATGAAAAATATGCTCCAGCTCATTGGTGTAAAGAATAGGAATTGTTCCAAATTGATATGACCACTTAGGCCCTGACCGAAGACACAACTACTGAAGATACACAAGAGTTACAGATCAAAGACATCAACACTTGGACTTATGCAGATATTGAACCCCCATTCCCTCATGAAGAACTCCTAATCTCCCTACATGCATTATGGGGCATTTCGTCTCCACAAACCTTGAAACTTACAGTCTACATCAAGCACCGGAAAGTTGTAGTCCTAGTTGATAGTGGTAGTACTCACAATTTCATTCACAAGAGAGTGGAAAACAAAAACCCATTGTTTTGTACAGCTGGTGCACAACATGCAAATCATGATTGCCAATGAAGGTATGATGAAATATGGGGGTAGATGTGAAAACGTTAAACTCGAGATGGGAGACTATCACCTTAAAACCCATCTGTTTGCCATCGATATGGGTGGTTGTGATATAGTATTGGGGGTAGAATGGCTACGCACATTGGGACCTGTCACCTTTGATTTCAAAGAACTCTATATGAGTTTCACTAAAGAGGGTCATGTACACACCCTTCAAGGGCTTCGGGTAGACTCTCCTAAAATAGTCATTTCTCATCATATGGAGAAGCTATTAAAGAAAGGACACTTTTGCATTATTTCCCTATTTAATGCCATATAGGTTATGGATAATACAACATAAGGTATCCACCTAGACTTTCAACTGGTCCTCAACAAACATCATTAGGTATTTGAGACACTGAAGGGTTTACCCCCTTCTCGAGGAGAGCATGACCTTAGCATTCCTCTGATTCCAAGAAATCAACCTCCAAATGTATGTTCTTATCGACATTTTTTGCACAAAAGAATGAAATAGAAAAGATGATTCAGGAATTGTCAGAGGCAGGGGTCATATGTCCTAGTACAAGCCCTTACTCATCACCAATAGTCATGGTGTTAAAGAAGGGCGACAATTGGTGCATGTGTCCTGATTTTAGGGCTCTCAATAATTTGACGATCAAGGACAAATTTCCCATCCCAATTATTGATGATCTCCTAGATGAACTTCATGGAGCAAAGTTTTTCACTAAGCTTGATATGCGTTTAGGATACCACCAAATCAAGATGAAAGAGACATACATCCCTATGACAACCTTCAAAACACACGAAGGTCATTATGAGTTTCTAGTGATACCTTTCGGTCTTTGTAATGCTCCATTCACTTTCCAGAGCCTCGTGAACAAGATTTTCAAACCCTTCCTATGCAATTTTGTGCTTGTCTTCTTCGATGATATCTTGATTTACAGTAACTCATGGAAATCACACATAGAGCATGTTGATAAGTCCTTGCAACTCTTGTGAGACAACTAATTATTCATCGAGCGCTCCAAATGTGCATTTGGGGCTCCTGAGGTTGAATATTTGGGTCACATTGTAAGTCAGGAGGGAGTGCGAGTTGATTCCAAGAAAGTGGCAGCTATGCAAGATTGGCTCTTTCCCAAAACACTAAAGAGCTGGAGGGGATTCTTAGGAATTACAGGCTACTATAGGAAATTTATGAGAAATTATGGCAAAATTGCAGCTCCCCTTACTTCACTCCTTAAAAATAATGCTTTTGTCTGGAATGATGCAGCATCACAAACCTTCGCTGCTTTGAAGGATGCCATGTGCACTACTCCAATATTAGCAGTGCCTGACTTTAATAAGACTTTTGTCTTGTAATGTGATGCCTCAGGTAGAGGTGTATAAATAGATGTTATGTTTATTTCGTAAGGTGTCTTGCTGACATGAGAATTGCCTTCAGAATTGTATGTAGACAAAGGATCAGCATGAATTGTGTGGTTATATACTAAAGTAAAATTTGTGTTTTGAAATATTGGGACAGATTTTTGTCATTTATACTGTTTGTTATACATATATCATCGTTTATATGAAATCTACAAGGTAATTCTCTTTGTACATCCTGGCAGTGAACATTTTATGTAACTTCAGATTTGTATGATGCCTGTTGCATTGTTTTTCATCTTGAATAAATTCCTGAGGCAAGGCAAATATTCTTTTCTTTGAAGCCATTGGATATATTTTGGTGGTTAACCATAATTGTTTAGTCTTATATTTATGATTTTTATATCATAATTGATGTTTCAATGAAAACAAATATTATGTCCTTATTGTGTGAGGGGGTAAGGAGAGTAAATTTTCAAGAGGAAAGGGTAGTATGTAGTAGTCAGGTTATGTATAATTTTCAAGAGTAGAGTTTTCTTGTACGGGTTTTCCTTTTTATTTTAATAATACTATAATCTTACCATTACTCTGCAAGTAAGTAATTTCTTTTTGTAATAATTGCAGTCTTACGTACTTGCGGAGATTCCATCCATGAAGGAGCGCATCACTCTAGCTCGACAGCTTTGGGGTCTCACCCGAGACATTCTGGTAAGATTACCAATCTTAGATGCTTGATAGGAGCTTTATTTGTGCATGTGTATTTTATTTGAATGAGTGCTTCATGTGCATTACAAGCCACTTAATTTTTTATCTTGCAATATATTTGGTACAGACTCTTTAGTTTATCACATTGAAATCGCCTTTATTTTCCTCTTGGCTCTTATTCCTCATGGAATTAATTAATTTTGGTAAGCCAATGCTTTTCTCATTTAGCAAGACTGAAAATATTTATATCACAGTATATATAAGATAGTGGTCAGTACCAAGTTCCAACCAATCATCCATGGTTCCATCAAACATTTTAACAGAACAGAAGGGCTTATGCAGAGCAAATTGGCAAGTGGCTTCAGTGGTAAGCAATAACTGTTGGCTCTGATGCATGCTGGTTGTTGTAGTTATCTTAGCAGTCTGTTTTCTTGACACAATTTGCAGAATAACATTATTGAATTTGTCCAGATGTTACCCCTAATTCAGTGAACACATTAGCCATATATTCATTTAGATCCTTTTTTTTTTTAAATCAAGCATGAACAGTGATATTTGGAAATATCAATTAATCCATGTTAAGCTGCCATACAACTGAATATGTCAGTAAGAATACTAATAACAATTCTAGATAGGAATACCATTGAAAGTTTTTTTTTGAAAAATACAAGTTATATTACTTCAAATATGTACGAGACTTACAACTGATAAGAGTTACATAGCACAAGTTAGCCCCAGGGGCGCACCAGGTCAGATATAAATATGAATTAATCTTATTTAATAGCACAAGTCGGCCCCAACATTAATAGTCACAGGAGGGCTCCTAAAACCTGGCATTTCTTCCACACAGGTTGGCCCAACAAATCTGGGGACTTCTTCTCCATGAAAGTGCCCAAGACAACTGGTAAGGCACAATGAAGAGATGTCCAAAGAAACTGCAGCCAACCTGAAGTAAAATTGCCCAGATTTTCAAAGGAAAGGCTCCTCAATCAGCAAGCAACATCTATGCAGAAATGTGTAAGTTCAGCTTGGAATTAGCATGGAATATGAACTAAGAACACCCAAAATCCTACTTGTGAAAGTGTATTGACATTCTGGTTTATTAATTTATGATCTTCTTTTGAACTTCTACATTAAGACAGCTGCGTGGTTAGCTTCAAACACCTGCAAAATGTGTTCCAGGAGATGAGATGTCCATTTCCGTTTGCTGGAAAGGCAATTCCAACATTCTTTCTATTTTTAATGCCAAAAGAAGCCCTAATTTTTCATGTTTTCTGATCATCACCAAAATTGACACACATGCTATTCTCCATAAAGGTAATTAGTTTCAAAAAATATGAACTTTCTAAAATAGAAAGTTTCCCAAAATAGCACTTTCAAAAATCAGAAAGTACACTTTTGAAATACTCTCAAATGGGTACTTGAAACTGTGATCACCTGCTGAAAACATAAACTTTCTAAAAATAGAAAGTTCCCTGAAATGGTCCATCAAGAATTCTGTGAGTGCCCTGTTATCCCCCAGTTTAGGGATAACTAAGGAGATTATGTCTCGAGGCTCACAGGTCCTAGACATGGAGTACCGAGAGCCAGATCGACTTGAGCATGGCCCTAGAGGGCCCATCTTTTCATTCTTCAGCGCCTCTACTTTGTCAGCAACAACAACATCCATCACCTCGGCTTGGTCCTGTAGTAGAAATGGATCTTGGTCCATGAGGTAATGAGTCCGGGTATCATGGTATGTGTCACTCTGATCCTCAAAACCTTTGAATATGTGCATTCAATTCTTTTTGTTTTTAACGGGTGCTTGGATCTTATACCTATCCACTTGACCATATCTGGGGGGGATGACAGGATGCCCTAGTAAGCTGGTACCCATAGGTTTTGAGTTGCCACTGGGGGGATTCATGAGAAGCCATCGTCCGCTCCCACCATACTTACCACTTTCCATCTTTCTCCCGCTCATCTGTCCCATTACACTAGTCTGGGCATTGGGTTGGCCAAATATTTAAGGGTTGTACCTTACCTTGTGGGAAGAAGGGGCTAAAGGCCCAGAGGGTAAAAGTAGCTGGCAAAAGATAGAAGACAAATAATGAAACCTCGAGACGCTTCGCCCAGGGATCCCTGAGAAAGCAGTAAAAAGCTTCTCAGTAAGAAACAGAGGGACCCAAAAAAATAATAAAACAAGACCTAGTTGGAGGATAGGGGGTCTCATCACGACACAACCTATTAGGTCCATGGGCATGTAGCGGTATGACACTACCAGCAGCTGGTCACCATGCCAGGGTAGTGGCTGTTGGTGGCATAGCCAAGAGAAAGGGGGTCTCATCACGAGCCAACCTTCTCATCTCCATGAAATGCTTGTGGGTAACATTGCCACCACTGGTCACCACGCCAGGGCAGTGTCCCCTAACTAGCTTCTTGAAGAAAAAGCAATAAAATAAAGACAAAAGGCATGAATGGGCTTGGAAACATTTGCATCCATGACAGGTGCAGCTCACCCTCTACAGAGGCACCCACAGGTAAGCCATACATTTCCCTGCTGTCACTGCACCCCTTGCCCAGACATCCCTTAGCTACTTCATCCACTCACATGGTTTGGATTTGATCTCTCCCGGAAACATCCCACATCCAGTGAGCATTGGCCCAAAAGGATGTCCTAGCGTTTCCTCCAAGCTTGGCTTGTAGATTAGTATAATGTCTTTGAGCACTTGTCCGGGTAAAAGGGGTTTTATGCACATGTTTAACAAACTTGATGATTAGATGTGATTGACATTGCTATGATCCCTGTGACTTATGAGCCCATGGAGGGCGTATCTGTTAATGTTTCAGGATCATACCCAATGGACAGGTACCCTTATGGACAGGTACACATGGGGAGATGATTAGTTCGGACCTCCATGGGGTTGAAATCCCACCAAATGGATGCTGAGACCCCAACATGGGGCAGAGACAGAACAAAGGGTTTGCATTGAAGAAGAGGAGGACATTCCACCAGAGGCAACTTGGCAGACCCGTACCCAGGGGGGTTGTGCCCTTTCCACCAGGACGTAGGCCTTGGAAGGCCCATGACATCACCCAGGACACCTATGACGTCATCCAACGCGTATGGAGGTTTTGGGAGGTAGTTATGTGCCAAGTGGCATGTGTGGTAGGTTCCGGAGGCCCAAGGAGGCCTAACGTTTTTCTCCAGGAGGCCAATGTTGCCCTAAAGGGGCCTAACGTCACTCTAAAAGGGCATGACGTCATCATTTATGCTTGATTTAGGGTTTCAAATAGGACATTTAATGTAAAACAATATTTTGATGTAAATTTGGCCATGTTGGCCTTTTGTGACCTAAAATAAAATTAAAAGTCATTTGTATGGTATAAGTAGAGAGCTAAAACTCTCTTTTTCTCATCATCTTTCACTCACACTTGTGTGAGGTTTGAAATTTGCGCCCTTCTTAGGGTTTTTGGCTGAAATTCTAGCGTGCACTTGTTGAAGGAAGGCTTTTTATGGTGTAATTGGCATTTTTCTTGGTGGAAAGTCTACAACTAGGGTTTTGCATTGTTGATACATGGTGAATGTGAGTAAATTTGTGTAATTCTTCTCTTACTTGAATGGTTATGGTGTTTTACTTTACATTTTGTTGGTTTATGAAATTGCTAGCTCAAACCCTAGGGATCAAGCACATGTTATTGTCCTTGTTCTAATTGCTATCTACCTACTAGATTGTGCCAATGAGCCGTTTTCTCTTGAAGCATTGCTAGGGCCTTGCCATTGCAACACCCTAGTACTTGTCCTTCATCTAGCCGATTTTATCTTATCATTGAGTTAAAGACGGAGGAAAACTTACTAAGGCCTAGGGTTACCTACACCTTAGTAGTCGTTTTCCCCTAGGGTTTGATGCTGGAAGCCTTGTTTTACCAACACTTCTTCCATCAAATTCCTCTTGTCTTTGGTTGTATTACTATCATCTTGCTCCTTCAATTCTTGCAGCTACTTATTGACTCCATTTGCCCTCTGAATGCACTAGTCTAAGATCTCTCTCTCCTGAGTGTTTTGATCACAAACATCCAAATATTTGAACAACTACTAACACCTTCTAACCCTAGTTTAGATTGACTTGCTAACCTTATTGCTTCTTTTATTCACTTGAGTTATAGTCATACTTTGCAACATTTAAAGCTTCTTTAAGCAAATTGAAGAGATTGACTAATGCATAACCTTTTTGCTTCTGATGAATGTTGGTGTTATGATTGATGATTAATTATTCTTTCTCATTCTGAAGCATTTATAAAGCATTGATTGTGAAGCATTGTATTGTGATTATTGCTGCTATACGTCTTCGTTTACTTCACCAATATATTGGTCAATTGCTCTTATTAAGAAAGTCTCTGATTATATGAAGTACTAACCAACAAGTGCTCTTGCAAATATAGTTTTATGTTTCTTTGTTTCGGGCATGTACACTTCTGGTATTATTATCTCTTTATTGGCTGTTTAGCCGAACTTTCTGATCGGTGGTGACTTGTGAGAGGGAAACCTTTACTTAGCCTTTATCCTCTGCCTTCTCAAAACCCCAGGTCACCGAGGATGTCTCCCCTAGGCCTACCACCCTAAATAGAAAGAGACATCCTATTGAGGTGACAGTGATAGGATAGTCTCCCGTTACGTCAATTTGTCTTCATTCACCTTTTCCTTTATATCAAAGTACAAATTGCGCGATAACATTTTGGTGCCGTTGTCGGGGAACACTGAGTCAATTCTCCTAAAAAACGACACTTTTTCGGTAAGCCTTTCCTGAAGAGTCTTTATCTTACAAGCTTACCTGGCGACTCCACTAAGGGTGATTCCCTTATCTCTTTGATAAATTCAAGAAAATTATCTGGCGACTCCACAATCCACAAGGAGGTACAACAACCCTCCTCAATCCTTTAGAAGAAAGCCTCCCCGAAACTCTCCTGTAGTAAAAACGCTCTTCAGAGGAAGTCTTCCTTTAAACACCATGTCTAGCACTGGAACTCAGACCAACATCCCAACCCACGCCAATAACCAAAGATAATGGTCATCCAATCTTTTCAAACCGCTAGGCATGACAACTATACCAGGCTACCCTAGGCAAATGCTTCCCAAGTATGAGAAGTGGTTGCCTAAGTTCACAGTACTGATGTAACCAGTGCCGAGGAGCATATGAGCAACTTTTGGGCGTTTTTTCAGCTTCACCCCATTAGTGATGATGCTGAAGACTTGGTCATGAAGCTCTTCTCTGCCACCCTCCTTGATGCTTCAAGACATTGGTACAATAATCTTCTTGATGGCAATATTAAGACCATGGATAAATTAGAAGAGGCCTTTCTCAAACGATGGAGTATCAAGGAAGATACCAACATGTTGCTAACTAGGCTGAATACCCTTTGGAAACAAGAGAATGAGACCATTAGAGAATTCCACACTAGGTTTGAAACCCTGTTGCAAAAGATCCCTCTCAGTCATCATCCAGCTAATAATTTCCTTGTTTACATTTACACCAAAGCTTTTACTGGTCAACTAGGGTACCTCCTCAGCGATAAGAACCCCCAAACAATCCAAGAAGCCCAAGAATTAGCTACGAAGATTGAGGACAACCTCCACTCATCCAAAATCGAGCCTTTCTCAAAACCAAGGGTCAAAATGGACACTAAACCCAAGATAGTCCACAACGCTGAGCCTTCCTCAGATATTTGTGCCAACTTGGAAAAATTGCAGATGACCATGGATGGCATGATTAAAAACCAAGAACAAATGGTGAATAGGATTGTCAACCTAGAAAGAGCCCAACATCAAGGACCTAGGGTCCCATATAAAGGCCAATTCCAAAAGGGGAACCAAGTTTATAGACCAAAGAATGATCAAGAGGTTCCTAATACATTAGCTCCTACAAATGTCGTGGATGAAAATCCTTAGTGTTTGCAGTGTAGTGAAGCACACTGGGAACATGAATGTCCCTACAACAATGGAAGCCATGGCCAAGTAAACATAGTTGGCCATGTTAAAGAGGGCTCCCAGATTTGCCACAACATCACCCCTGAGGAACATCGAGAGGGCATAAAAGAAGCAGCCAGGAAGGCTAGAATGGAAGTAATAAACAACTTAGACCAGGAATGAAAAGAGAAGCTAAGGAAACAAGAATTTCAGGTGTATAGACGAAAGAAGCTAAACTAGCCTATCTCTACCAACCCTGCAATAACCCAAACAAAGCCTCCACCTTTGGACATTCTCCTTTCTAGGAACCCTTCCAAAACCGAAAGAGTGGACCTAAACTTTGACTTCGAAGGGGTGCTATCCAAGATGCAGACTATCCCCTTGAGAGAAGTCATCAAGGTACCATCTGTTAAGGAAAGATTTGATAATTTCTTCAAGGGATCAGATGGACCAATGGACCCCCCTATCATGTTACAAGCTGATCACTTTAGGGTCCAGTATGATGAACACCCACCTTTCTTCATGACCTTACTAATGAATAACAAGAGCCTCAACAATTGCATGTTGGATTCAGGGGCCGATGCTAACATGATGTCTCTCAAGGTCATGCAACAATTGGGCCTAAAAGTCACAAGACCTTACATAAATGTGTGTGGTTTTGAGTCTCGAGTTATACCCACACATGGGGTAATTGAAAATGTGGAAGTATGCCTTGAAAAATACCCTGAGAGAGTAATCCACATTGACATAGTGGTGGTAGACGTCCTAGATGTGTGGGGGATGTTATTGTCTAGGAAATTTGCTTCAATGTTGGGAGGCACTCTTGAAATGGACCTCACCTACGTCAATGTACCTTTAAACAGTGGAACAATAAGCCGTCTCCCGAATGTGCCAATGACCAGAACCCATGTGCAAGAAACTAGTGACCCCATCAAAGATGACAAAGCACATGAACAAATCGTTGAAAGTCTTCCTGAATTTTCTCCTTTGCAACCGGGGAAGACTTTGATCAGATACAATGGCCCAAGAGAGAAGATTACCAACAACTTCTAGACAAGTATAAAGAAAAGGAAGTCGGGGTTGTGAAGTTACTACAGAAGGGACAAAGCGATATATTGATTCGGCCATCCCAGAAGGAAGTCTTCACAGCATAATCCCACCCTCCTCCCTCTGCACAATATACCCGGGTTGTTTAGGAAACAACCAAATTCAAAATCATGGAATATGTGGAGGGGGACGTAGTATGGATGTGGGATGCCAGGAAAGGGGAGCCTACTAATGTCAAAGGAAGTACTCAATTTTGGCTTGGACCTTTCAGAGTTGGAAGAAAGTCAGTTGATGATTCTTACTACTTACTACATTGGAAGGAAGAAGGCGTCCATAACCAGTCAACATGCATCTCCTCAAACCCCACCAAGGTGGGGGGACTTGACTTCATAGGTAAGTGCAGGTAAGTAGGCATTTGCATTCATTGTATATACCATTTTCATTTCATGCTAGAATAGTTTGTTTTCACACTTGTAGGTGTGCAACTGTTATGATGGTGTACGACAACGGTAAGACGACTGCAGTGATATGGCCGAGTGATTGCTAGGCTGTTGGTAGCTGTACGACAATGAGTTGTACGGGGTTGGCTGTAATATCCTCGAATCCTTTGATCAGAATATTAAGTGCTAGCTCTGAGATCTATGTTGCAGATCTGATGCGCTGGGGTGTTTGGCAGAGTTATTAAGGGTTTTTGACTGCGTTTCAAGGTTTTTGGATGTGTTTCTCTATGTTTACTTGTTTTATATCATGCATGCAAATAAATTTGGAACCATAACCAATGCAACAATTCTTATTCAACAAAATAATAGTAATACAATCAATATGCAGAAAACTCAATCTAGATATCGTTAGTTAGATCTGAACAATAACTATCTTAACTATAATACAAAATAAAAGACTGAGAAATACCAATGATAATGCCAGTTGAATGGATCCGAGGCATGCGCTAAAGTTTTCTTGCATGCAATGATGAATACGTTGCATGCAACTGCAAATAAGCCGGAAAACTGCTGCTGCAAACTGAGAAATGCACCCTGATGGCTATACTCGTAATATCTGGCTGAGATCTGTCTCAGATGGGTCGCCTTGCTTCCTAGCACACTCTCCCAGCCTCTGAGATGAAACACAGACTCACTGTTGCACAGTCAGAACCCCGGATGGATTCCCAGACCTCCACACACTGCAAAGTGAAAAACTAACACGATCTGGGAGATTCACCTATTGGAATTTGATGATAACTGTCTCTAGTGGTGCGCCCTGACTCCTCAAATGGGTTGTGTTATCCACCAAAGTTGCACTATGGTGAATTTCCGCTGAGCCGCCAAAGATTGAACATTTTGGTTCAATATTCAGAAGTTCAGAAATTCAGCCGGTCTAAAAGACCACCTGGTTACTTTACATTTCCATAAAAATTTGTAATAAGAGATGTTGGCATGATGAATTTGTAAAAGGTCTTAGCCA
>ML779164.1:496036-506722 GCA_009831015.1 Picea engelmannii
TGGCTTCGCTAGGAGTTGGCCTAGACGGAGGAGTTGAGGATTAGGTGACAGCACCTTAACTCTCACTTGCCCCCAAGGACACACCGAGTGGATTGAAGATTTCTTCCACGTCTCCCAAAGGTGTGTATAAGGTGGCAACAGGTTGGAAGGAATCCGTCTTTCCCTGACTGGTTGGGCCTAATGACCCTCAACTGCTGAAAAACTCTCCCCAAAACCTCAAGCTGCAACTGGAAAATCTGCGCCCTAGCTGATACTAGACTTCTTTGCTGATATAATCTGATCCTGTCGCTCAATGAAGAACTTGTGTGGTTCCTCCCGACGAACTAGGGTGTGTCTTTCAACATTGAACTCTGCCAATGGTGATGGTTTCATCCAGAAATGCACCAAACAAGAAGGACGTCGCCTGACTCCTCTCTGGGTTCTAATTTCCAATTCACAATCTACAATAATGAGAGAATATGAGCCCCTATCTCTCTTTTATACCCCTTTTCACCTTTTTTCCTTCAAGTGACTTTTAATTCATCTTTAATATTTTCTTATAAAATCACTTTATTAATTTAATGTACCTTTTTACTCCAAAAAGTGATTAACTCGCCTTTATGATTTCTCTGACCTCTGAAAGTCACTTTTCATCATCCCATCTTGTAGATATTTTCGCCTCCGTTCCAACGAGCTATTACAGTAAGGTATTTCCCCAAGAAACAAGCTCCAAATAGTACCTTTAGTGTGATTAATTAAAATATGCCCATTAATAACCCCGTTTTACAAAAATAGTCGGGATGCTACGGAACCAAGAACAAGATGTGCGGAAATGATCTTGACGATGAATAATGGTAAATAAACTAAGTTGGGCCCCATAAAACTCACCCAAACCCTCCGAGCTCACTAATGACATAGTCTCACACCTTTGACTTGGATGACTCAAGCCTCTTGAAGTGACTCCAACCGCATAATAAGGGAATCCAAAAATGGGGACATGACAGTCCTCCCTTCCGAAAGATTGCTTGTCCTCAAGCAATCCCATCAAACCTTGACACTCCGCCAACTGAACCCAACTGAAACTGAACATGATACGCGGTTCCCAAACCAACCTGGAAGATGTGAAGCATCCTCCTCTTAACTCACTGTCCAACGAGGTATTGACATGAAAAGTCTCCTCCTGAATGGATAGAGCAACACGATACTGCAAAAACTCGGTCAACCCCTCAACGAGTCACTATTCTAGGGAGCCACTACTGCAAAAACTCGGTCAACCCCTCAACAAGTCACTGTTCTAGGGAGCCACTCTCACGCATCTCATGATAGAACTCCTGAAAGTAACACTTGGCCTCCATAGAAAATGATATTGACCTCCATGACCACTCCAAGCCAAACATGGCCTCCTTCGGATGAACATACTGTTGCCAAAGTGAGGAGCTACAAGACCTCAGCGAATCACTAAAAAGTGAAACGCTCTCCTCAAAACTGAAGCTCAATGGAAAATCTCAATGATTTCCCCCTGCAAGGATCCACTCACCTCTATTAGTCAATGAAATTCCCAGCGCTGTAATCCCAGGGTGCCACCCTAATCTCCGGAAGGGATCATCATGTTGATGTTGCACCACTCTGGCCATGACTGTCTGCTATCAAGAAGCAAAATCTGTAAAGATGTCCCTGCGGAACCAAAGTTTGCAAATTCACAGCTATACTCGATCCTGGGTACCAAAAGAGAGAACTTGTCTCGACATATAGAATGAATCCCAGCAAGCCCTCTCATGACAATCCAAGAATGAAGTAGACCGCTCGCTGGCGCAACTCGGTCCATCAAGAAGTGAAGAAAACTACTGACCAAATGAATCCCCGGATCCCATAGCCAATTTGGAAGTCCACCACTTCCAATTCCCATTGATTGCAGCTGTGCCATATAGATAATTGTCGGAATCCAACTGAGCCAATATACTGAAACATGTATGCAACCAACTGATGAAAACCAGATACTAGGAATCAACCTTGTTCCTACTAATTTGTCTTGCTGCTGCCAACCTGCACAGAGAAATATGCCATCCTCACTCTTGACAATGTATGTAGGCAAAGCCTGGAGTTTAGACATCCCATTGAAAAATAGCCTTGTCTCCTTTGGTGCCTCAAACTCATACAAAATCTTGGAATGCCTTGCCCAAGATGTATCATACGTCACCCTCATGACCATCTCCCTAAATGTGGACTCAGAGATTAAATATGGGCCATCTCTATAGTAGATCATGTCGTCCCTTAATCTGCCTCTGTCAACCTGCACACTATCCACATGCCCCAAATGGATAATCTTTGTCATATCTATAACGGCCCGAGGCTCACCCATCTGCCTCACACAATCCTCCCATGTCTTGCTGTACTTGATGATAACATCAAGGAATGGTAGCAGAAACCTCCACGACTGTATGCCCGATTGGAAAGTGTCACATACATTGGTCAATCCCAAGGGTATGACTGAGAACTCATGCATGTATGCCGATGGACTATCTGAGCAGTCACTCGGACTCCATGCTACTCCCATGCCATCATATGCATCCAAAGGTGTCTCCTCACATTGATGGTCAACCTACTCCCCACATCATCACAGGTACTACGGCCGCTGATGATATGATCACGAAAATCCACGCATTGCGGCAACAGAGCGAAACGCTCTCCATTGGAAACTCCATGCTCCATCAAGTATGCCTCTTCCCTGCACTCCAATGCATCCCCATGTGCACCACTGTACACCTTTGCATGCCACTGCAGACTACTACTCATCATTGTATGCCCCTGTATACCATTGCATGCTCCTATGTCCTTCAGTACCATCCTGTATCCTGGATGTATCACTCTATAAACCAATCCATGAGTATCAACTGACCCTGAATCCTGTATAGACGTGTCCTCATCATGGGTGTTAACTAACCCAGGATCCCAAATGGATGTGTCCTCACCCGGAATGTACCTGTCTCCACAATCCACGAGTGTCTGCTCAACTGTCTCATCATGAGCGATCAATGAGCTCACGAAAGGTGGTGGCCCTGCAACACATGTGCATCCTCAAACATATCCATATGATATCTCCCTACAATCGCCTGTAAGTCTGAATGCCCCTCATGCTCACCCACCACCTGAGGCTCCTCCATCAATTCAACAATGTCGTTGACAACCTCTTGAGAGAAGGATGATGTATATGACTGACTGTCTACTGAAATGGATGAAAGAGATGCCTGACTCAACTCCTCCCGAAGCTTCTCTACCTATAACTCAGATTTTTGAAGGACCATCTGTGTGCTCTCCAAGGAGTCCTGTGTGTTCACCAACTCATGGGTAAGTTTATCTTCCTCATGCTCTTTCCCTTCCAACGCACCCTGGTACATGCCACCCAATGCGAGAAGATAATCCCTATCTGTGAGAAGGTGTAGGTAGTTAGATCTAGTCACTACCATGGCCTCCTTAAGTGTAATGAAATTTGCAAGGGAAAGATCTCCTCCCAAGCTGTCCCGTGCCATAGTGGTCCTCCAACAAAAATCAGCCACCAATGTATGTGTGTCATCAAGGTGTCTCATGCCTGCCATGATCATGCCCTCACGAACCTTTAGTTTCCCTCTCAAATGGTGTGACTCACATGGACAAACATCCACATCATGCTGAAGTGCTACCTCGTGACTCCTGCTACCAAGGTCAACTATGGAACCCTCATTAGAGTATGCCCCAACATTTGTTGTACCACTCTGCCCAATATCACTCAAAAACACCTCCTGAGAAATGAGATCCATCTCAGTAGGTGACCCATGTGAACAAACCTTCTCAAAACCAACTACCTCTCTCTCATCTTTGATACACATCTCCTAAGAATTGAGGTCAACCTCACAAGGTATCTCATCCGCTGTCGACTCCTCACGCACATCCTCATCATCATGAGCATCCCTACTAAGGTATGATGTGGAATCCTCAACATTGGTTGATGGGGACACTTCACCATATGCACCATCAACCTTTTTCCTTGGTACCTTCACCTTCTTGTCCACCGATACTTGGGGTTCATACCACTCAGGATGTTTGATGGTGCAAAAATCCTTGAATGACATGTCTGCATGAAATTCCGTACCAAGTTCCTGATACCCCCTCAAACAATCTGCAAACTCCTCATCATGTCCTTTTTGTCTTGTTTGCTGCCTCTTTGAACCATTAGCTCCATTGATCCCTGCATTGTTTTGAAGGCTTGCCATAGCTTGCCTCAACTATTGTCGCCCCTGTGCAAGCATATTGCGAATATTCCTCACACTGTCCTCCATATCTGATTTGAACTTTTTCTCTCTACTACTACATCTGAAGGTATAAGTGCAAGTTATCACCGCTGAAATTTAGTGGAAACAATCGGAAATAACTCCTCACCGATTTTCCTTTTAGGCTGACAGGAAAACCAACTCTGATACCACTGTAATATCCCCGAATCCTCTGATCGGAATATTAACTGCTAGCTTTGAGATCTATGTTGCAGATCTGATGCACTGGGGTTTTTGGCAGAGTTATAAAGGGTTTCTGACTGCGTTTCAAGGTTTCTGGATGCGTTTTGTTGTGTTTACTTGTTTTATATCATCCATGCAAATAAATTTGGAACCATAACCAACGCAACAATTCTTATTCAACAAAATAACAACAATACAATCAATATGCGGAAAACTCAAGCTAGATATCGTTAGTTAGATTTGAACAATAACGATCTTAATTGGAATACAAAATAAAAGACTGAGAAATACCAATGATAATGCAAGATGAATGGATCTGAGGCATGCGCTAAAGATCTCTGGCATGCAATGATTAATATGTTGCATGCAGTTGCAAATAAGCCGAAAAACTGTTGTTGCAAACTGGGAAATGCGCCCTGATGGCTATACTCGTCAGATATAGCTGAGATCTGTCTCAGATAGGTCGCCCTTCTCCCTCGCACACTCTCCCAACCTCTGAGATGAAACACAAACTCATGCTGCTTAGTCAGAACTCCGCAGGGATACCCACACCTCCACGCACTGCAAACTGACAAAATGGCACGATCTGGAAGATTTACCCATCAAAATCTGATGATAACTGTCTCTATTGGTGTGCCTTGACTCCTCAAATGGGTTCCAAGGAATCTGTCTTTCCCTATCTGGTTGGGCCTAACGACCCTCAACTGCTGCAAAACTCTCCCCAAAACCTCACGCTGCAACTGACAAATATGCACCCTAGCTGATACTGGACTTCTCTGCTGATATAATTTGATCCTGTAGCTCGATGAAGAACCTGTGTGGTCGTCCCGAAGGACTAGGGTGTGTCTTTCAACACCGAACTCTGTCAACGACGATGGTTTCATGCAGAAAGCCACCAAACAAGAAGGAAGTCGCCTGACTCCTCTCTGGGTTCTAATTTCCAATTCACAATTTGCAATAATGAGAGAATATGAGCCCCTATCTCTCTTTTATACCCCTTTTCACCTTTTTCCCTTTAAGTGACTTTTAATTCATCTTTAATATTTTCTCATAAAATCACTTTATTAATTTAATGTACCTTTTTACTCCAGAAAGTGATTAACTTGCCTTTATGATTTTTCCGACCACTGAAAGTCACTTTTCATCATCCCATCTTGTAGATATTTTTGCCTCGGTTCCAACGAGCTATTACACTAAGGTATTTCTCCAAGAAACAAGCTCGAAATAATACCTTTAGTGTAATTAATTAAAATATGCCCATTAATAACCCCGTTTTACGAAAATCGTCGAAATGCGAAACCAAGAACAATTTGTGCAGAAATGATCCTGATGATGAATAATGGTAAATAAACTAAGTTGGGCCCCATAAAACTCAACCAAACCCTCAGAGCTCACTGATGACATAGTCTCACACCTCTGACTTGGCTGACTCAAGCCTTCTGAAGGGACTCTAACCGCGTAATAAGGGAATCCAAAAATGGGGACATGACATCGGTGACTGTACATAAGCGATCTGTATGGAGTCGGAGCGTATGGCATCGATCTGTACCCGTTGTTTTAAAACCGGCGAACTGGAACCGAAATTGGCTGATGTTACCGGTTCAATGGTCGACCGGTTTGAACCGGGCAATAAACCGAATCGCCTGACCTGTTTATGACGGAACCGACCGGTTTGGTACCGAACCGGCCGGTTCCATCATAAACTGGTCGGTTCGGTTCGAACCGGCTGTAGCGAGCCCGCGAACTTGAAAAACTTTTTTTTTTTTGCTAAACCTAAAACCTAAGATCCCCTAAACCTAATTTCTATTCTATATAACACTCTCACTCCCCTCTAAGTGCTTCACACCTCTCTCATTCAACATTTGGGAGCATTTGGGTTTTGGAGCAACATTGATTCTTGAAGAGCAGCATTGAGGAACAACATTGAGGAGCTTCTTGGGCAAGTTTTTTGGGCAGTTTGTGGTGGATTTGGCATCTCAACTAGGAGGTTATAGTTCATCTTCAAGTTTGGAGGAGTTGGATTAGAGGTATGTTGAAAATTTTCCACTCTTTTTTTTCCATCTTGATTGTTGAATGTTTGAAAGTTTGAAACTTAGTAAGAGTCTAAGACAAGGTTCCTTCTTTGCATTTTTAGATTGCTTGCATTGTGCAAATTGCACCTTTGCTTTAGCCTTTGAGTTTGCATTTAGAAATTTACAATGGCCCCAAAAGCTAAAGATGCCGCATGGGTTCATGCTGAGCTGATTGAAGGTCTAATGTATTGCAAGTATTGTCAAAAAATCATCAAGGGGGATGGGGGGCGTTCATAGGCCGAAAGAACACTTGGCTGGTGTTAGAGGCCAAGTTAAATCATGTGAGGCACCATTAGATGTTATTGGGCCTATTAGAGAAGAGATGCAAAAAGAACTTAATGACTACCAACAAGAAAAGGTTAGGGAAAAAACTATACATGCTGAAATAGGAAGGAAGAGGACTATAACACAAATGAGGGAAGCCAACCCCACTTTTGATTATGAGGGCTCTCCATCTATTCATTTTGCCGGTGTTAGAAACCCCTTTCATCATGTTCCTCCTTCCCTTGAAAGTAAAAATACTATGCATCAGCCTAAAAGTAAAAAGAGGAATAGCATCCAAAGGTGTATCACATCTCCACCACTTCTGGCTTTGACAATGCCAATGTTTCTCAAGTTCAACCTACTCAATTTCATTCTAGCTTAGATGACCATTGGAGGAAACAATATAAAGAGATTGCTTATGAGTACATAGCTAGATGGTGGTATCATGCTGATATCCCCTTCAATGCTGCCCGCTCACCATATTACCAACCTATGTGGGATGCCATTATTGCTTGTGGTAGGGGCTTCAAAGGCCCTAGTATGCATGATTTGAGGGGATCTCTTTTGCACAAAGTGGTTGCATCCAGTGAAGAATATTTGACAGATTTCAAAGTATCATGGGCCAAAACAGGATGTACCATCATGTCAGATGGATGGAGTGATGGAAGGAACCGTACTATCATAAATTTCCTTGTCTTTTTCCCACAAGGAACCATGTTTTTGAGATCAGTTGATGCATTTGATAGGGTCAAAGATGCAAACTTTCTATTTGAGCTCATAGATGAGGTTGATATGGAGTTGGGGGTGGCCAATGTTGTTCAGGTCATCACAGATAATGCCTCTAACTATGTTCTTGTTGGGAAGATGTTAGAGGAGAAACCAAAAACCATATTTTGGACCCCATGCTCTGCACATTGCATAGACCTCATGCTTGAGGACATTGGAAAAAAAGAATGGATTAAAAACACTATAGAGCATGCCAAAAGCATCACAAAGTACATCTACAACCACTCATGGGTTTTGAGCCCGATGAGGAAAAACACAAAGAACAGGGAACTTCTTAGGCCTGCCATCACTAGATTTGCAACTCACTTCTTGACATTGCAATCTATGGCTTCCCAATCAAACAACTTGCAAAAGATGCTTGCATTTGATGAATGGAATGCATCTCAGTGGGCTCGCAGACAAGATGGAAAAGACACCAAAAAGAAAGTTAATGATCCCACATTTTGGAAAAAAACAACAGAAATTGTGAAAATTGTGCAACCACTTGTTAAGGTGTTGCGACTAGTGGATTGGGAAAAATTGGCCATGGGTTACATTTATGAGACCATGGATCGGGGAATGTAGCAAATAAGGCTAAGTTGCACGAAACGGGGAAATGTTTCTAAGTTTCTGAAACCGGGACGGTACGAAACATGTCTTCAAAAAATGGAAACGTCGTATATATATATATATATATATAGAGAGAGAGAGAGAGAGAGAGAGAGAGAGAGAGAGAGAGTTTTTAAAAATAAAACATTAAATTGCAAGAAAAACATAATGATACACATAAATGACATTTTAGAAGGAAAACCATGTCCATATTAACTCCCATAGATGATCAATATCATTCATTAGATGATGCAAGTAGCAGAATACAAAATTAGCCTTTATAGATGAGGCTTTATATCCAAAATCAACCTTTATAAATGAGGATGTATGTGCTGAAACTGAAAGAAAACATGAGGTAAAGGAAACTGCAATTACATATCCTAATACATATGATACTGATCCTCATCCTCATCCTCATCATAAAAAATAGAACAAGATGCATGTTCAACAGAACTAGAGCCTCGATGGGAAGAAGAGGCAATTCCACTTCCACTTGCATCATCAACAATATCAAGAGCAACAAGAGAGAGCTCTAAGTCTGGGTTTTCTGCATCCACATCCCACTCTTTATGAGGCCCACTTGTATATTCTTCACCCTTACGAGACACAAGGCGGAGGTTTGAATGCACATATACAAGATCCTTAACCTTTTGTGATCCTAACCCATTGCGCTTCATAGAATGAATAAAACCATAGGTGCTGCAATTCCTTTTTGCTAATGAAGAGCTTTCCACTTGTGATAGAATACGAGTGGCAAGGCTTTGCAAATATACACGATTTGCCCCATGACAAGTCCACCATTTAACCGGGTTCATGGTGCTTCTCTCCTCCAAAGCTGAGATGTATGCAAAATCCTCTAATCCAACAACAAAACAAACAAATTCCTCCCTCACCTTTGTTTGTTGAGAAGATGGAAACAACCTTTGGAAGGCTTTTTTCAGTCCTCTAGCCACCTCCTTGCCCTTATGTGGGGCCTTCCTCTTTCCATTGCTTTGAGCAATGAACTCCTCATCATAAAATTTGGGATTTAGAGCATGTGCCAAAGTGTGCAATGGAGTGTTAAAGCCATTCCACCTAATAACAATGATGGACTTGACATGCTCAACAAAATCAACCTCAACAAAAAGCAGAGTGGGAGCCTCCTGTGTAATAATTTCCACGGTTTTCTCAACCA
The DNA here is from genome assembly GCA_009831015.1 of Picea engelmannii. NCBI lineage: Eukaryota > Viridiplantae > Streptophyta > Pinopsida > Pinales > Pinaceae > Picea > Picea engelmannii. The sequence continues at coordinate 505,387 of ML779164.1, forward strand.
TGGTATCCATGCCATCATAAATCTCTCCCAAGAAAGGTTTGTCTATGTCTGCATCTCGGAGAAGCTCAATTGCAGGTAATGTAAACTTGAGCAAGAATTCTACCTTGCTCCACCAATCCTCATCAATCAACACCCTCCGCACCATACTTCCCCTCTCTGAATCTTCCTATCTCCACTCAGCCCAAGTCACACCCACCACCATACTCATCAATGCACTTTTGACCTCAACAAGGCGATGCAACATGATGAAGTTTGAGGCATATCTTGTCTCAACCACTTTGAGCAACTCCAATTTGGAGTATTCTCGATATATTGCTTGAGACTGGTAGTGGTTGGTGATGAATTTAATAATCTCCCTAGCTTTCCTTGTGACCTCCTTAATCCATTCAATTTTTTTCTCAATCTCTTCTAAAATCAAAATTAAATTATGGACAATGCAAGGAGTCCTAAAAAAATGATGATATCTATTCTCAACAATCAAGCCTGCAACTTTGCAAACAGGTGCATTATCTGTGATAACTTGCACCATATTTGCTGGTCCTACTTATTCAATAGCAGAAATTAAAATATTAACAATGAATTTGCTATCTTTTACCTCGCTAGAACAATCTTCTGCTCTTAAGAACATCGCTCATGTTGGTGATGATGCAATAACATTGACCAAGGGCCTCCACTTTGTATCAATCCATCCATCAGAGATAATGGAAACCCCTGTGCTGGTCTATGAGCTACGAACTAGTTTGAGAATATCATGAATCAATGCCCTCTCTTTTTGGAGCAACACTATTCTGAGTTTTTCATAGTTTGGCCCCTTGAAACCTGGAGGAGCCTCGTTAATTGCCTTCACCAGATCCTTCCAATAGGGGGACCTGTTATCGCACGGTTTGTAGGAAAGGTCTAAAGAGCTTGAGTCAAGGCTTGAAACCGGCGTAACAGGAGCTTCCCCACCCACTGTCACCTCGATGGGGGGCTCTTTCTATTTAGGAGGGCCAGTCCAAGGGAGACGTCCCTATGCAATCTGGGTTCAAGAAGGGCTAAGGATATTGGATCAAGACAATAGGTTCCCTTTTACAGATTGCTGCCCAAGATAAGATAGTCAAAGAGAGAAATCCACTGATGATGCACCTATTTGCGAGACAAGACAAATACAACTAGAATATGTGCTTGCAGTGGGTTATTACTTCAAGATCAACGACTATCTTCAAATGTATATATGAGCAATAAATAGATATAATTATTGACGAAGTCAATGATTATCAAACAAAGACAAAATCACTTCTTCAATAAGTACATCAAGAGATAAGAGCATTCAATGTTCACAATTTAAACCTTGTAT
>ML779164.1:522813-539853 GCA_009831015.1 Picea engelmannii
AAGTGACATTTTGCACTTTAACCAAAGTCAAGTACAAAATAGACATAAAGGACATAGGACAAAGTGCCAAATGACTTTCCCACATGTGCTAAGGAGGGATAACACATGGGGAACACCTCCCAAGGTACACAAATCAACAAGGACTTCATAGTGCCTTGCGAGTTGACAGGGGCGAATGCCATGAAAGCCGAGGTGACTGCTTTGCTGGTTCTGGTACCTTGCTTAGTACGCCCAGCCTGGTTCGCGCAAGGCACCATTAAGTCACCCTGGAATGCCCAACGCACTACCATAACTTCTAGCTGAGTGCGGGTCATTCGATCTGAATGGAAGGGAGGCTGGCGACAGGGGTTAATAACTCCTGATGTTGCCTATCGCCACCTGTCGTCCATTGAGAGCCACTTGTCACCCCATCCGGGAGTGTCTCTTCATTTATTACTTATTTATTTATATTTATATTATGCATTTATGTCTATTACAGTGCTTTGCACTTTATTTCCTTTTTTTTGGCATTCATTTAATTTTTATTAGCTATTCAATTAATAAAGGTCAGAAGCATTGAGATGTAATATCTCATCCAGCAGACTACTTGGTCTGGTGGTTGTTTAATAAAATTCTGTTCTCCTCTCTCTCTCTTTTTCTCTATCTATATATCTATATTTAGATAGATAAATAGATGTGCTTTAGTGTATCTTAAATTTGAAGATGTATTTCAATTCACATATATCTGTATGTCATTCTTGGTAAAAATGGTTATATGTTAAAGTTTGCATTCAGTAAAAGGATTCATAAGAAAATAGTTTTTAATTATGATATTGTTGGAAGAAGACTTGGTGTTAATGTTTTTTATCTAGAACTGGGGGCCATACTTTGTACTGTTAACTATTGTATTAATAATTATGTGACAGGTATTAATCGAGCCTGGGACTCCAGGAGGGTCAAGCACCATTCGTCAGATTCGATCTCACATTCTATGGTTGGAGAAAAAGGTAATATGGAAGGATCCTTATTTTGACCATAATTTTCTTTTTGCCCATTTTTCAAACAAGAGTTCTTATCACATTTCCATACCAATAAAAATAAGATAAGAATCTTGAATTGACTCTGTTTCATAATGAGCGACTATGTTATTCTTCTCTTTGTTTCTTCCTATACCATAATGATCTTTGCTACTATCTGATTTCTTTAACATTGTTAGATGCCCTTTCCTGATGATCTTGTCTACCATTTTGCATTCCTTCCTTGCTTTTATTTAAACTCAATTATTTATTTAAAGTTGTGTTGGTATTGACAAATGCACTTTAGATCAGTGTTTACTAATATTTTTAATCTCAGTAGCTCTGTTCGGTTATTGATTTTTGTAGAAGTGTAGGAAGAGTGAAACAACCTCCAAAGAGGCATTCGAGTCACAGGAAAGCACAATGAATAGCTCATCATCTTCAGACACTGGTGCATTTGTGGTTGCTCCTGTGAGTTGCTTCTGCCAGAGAATTTGTGTCTGAAATGATTAGTGCCATTTTTTCATTGGTATCAGGTTTGACATTATACTATTTCTTGTAGTGTGCACATGATGGAGTATGCCCAATGGACAAAACTGGAACATTTTGTCATTTTGTTCAGCGCTTGGAAAGAACCTACTCACAGCGTACCTATAAGGTAATCTGGGGCTAATCCTGGATACATGCTGATAGGAAGCAAAAGTAGATTTTCCTGTAGACATAATTTGACTGATTTGACACAATATGCCCATGATAATTTTTGTTTTATCTGCAAACTGCTGGAACCTGTGTGCATGGTTTTCTGCAACGATGCAAAACTATTTTGTTGCACAACCTAAAGCATGAACTAAATGTTTCAGCTACAGTTTATGAAATACTGCTACGTTCATGATTAAGAAGAATACATATTTAAGAAGAAACGGTATTCAATGGAACTCAAAATTAACAAATTTAGAAATTTAGTGGACAACATTCTACTTGAATGGCTTGATTTTATCCATTGGACTTGTTGCTGTCCTTATACACACCTACAAGTGTGGAGAAGTCTCCAACCCACTTGGTGTGTCCTTGGAGGCACAAGCCTAAGTCCAAACCCACTGTCACCTCGATTTGGACTTCTTCTGTCCAGGCTCACTCCTAGGGAAGCCAAGGGGAGTAGACCCTACTTAACTAAGTTAAGTTGATTAAGTGTTCTAGGAGTTAATTTTAAATCTTGAGTTAGGGAGACCTAACCTAAATGACAATCAACAATGCAAATGCAAATTTTTAATGACAAACAAACCCCTTCACCTACAAGCTTAATTAAGACTAGTGCCTAAAGATGGGTAAATGGAGTCAATAGATAGATGTAACAAATATACAAACTATATAAGAAATAAACAATGCAATAAATCAACCTTAAAGAATAAAGAATAAGCTTTACACTTTAAACAATTGTGAATGAAATGAAATAGATGTACAATAAACTAGACAACTTAGATGATTATACAACTATACAAGAGATCAACCCAATATACAATGAATGATGCAACTCAAAATAACTTGAAACTAACTTGCCCAAAGAGAGATAGTGCACAACTTAGGAAGTAGATAGCTTGAAAGTAAATGCGCCCAAATTGAAAGTAAAGTTACTTGGAAAGTAAAGATGCTAGTAAAGTAAAGTACATGAAAATACCTTGAACATAAAACTTGCACAACTTAAATAAGATAACTGAAAATGAGAGCACATAAGTTGTGAAAGTGTTGTAGGTTGATTTTAGGAGAATTTTAAAGTCTCTCTTTAGTTAGGGGGATTAAGGTTTGAAGATGAAAGCCTAGACTATGTGTTTACCCCTAAACTCTTACCGCTTTAACCAAAAGAATTGCTGGGTGCTCAAGAAGGAGGACAAGCAAGGTCCTCCCCTAGCTCCATAGGTCAATCCGGAATGCTTGGGTGCTCAAGCAGGGAGGACACTTAGTGCCGTGAAGCCGTCCCCGACTTCCACCCCATGTAGCTTTCACAAATCACCCTTTTTGATGGTGAAAGTTGTACCAGTTTGGGTGCCTAGTTACTAGATATGATTACTTTCCCAACAACAAATGAGTTACTCCCCTACTTAATCTAGGTGTGGTTACTTCCCAAATAACAAAGATATTAACACATTATACAAGTTATACAAGCCTTACGATATTGCATGGATTGGCTAGGCCAAATCATTTTGCAAGGTGTAGGAAAAAGTGAATTAAAGCAAGTAAATGGACTTGAAAAAATAAAATAATTGCACCTAGCCTCACAACCTTGCCTTAAGGACAAGTGGGGCAAACAAGAAAAAATGTCAAGACTTAGCAACCTCAACAAAGGCACAAGGAGGAGGAGGACAAACCTACCGATTTTGTGCCAAAGTGGGTATGAAAATAAAAGATTAATTTTAAAACATAAAGCAAATAAACCTAGCCTTAGGTACAAGTGGGACAAATAATATATGCATAAAACATAAAACTAATCCTAGCCTTACGATTTTGCATGGATTGGCAAGGCCAAATCACTTTGCAAGTTGTAGGCAAAATTAAAACTTATTCACAAAACAGAAAATTAACTTTGAGAAGAATGCAAGCCCAAGAGACTCTCTTGGGCTGCTTACAATGCTTGAAAGCGATAGAGAAGAAAAGGGTTTTGAAACCCCTACTTGCGAGGCTCTTTTGGAGTGTTTTGAGGCCCAAAATGGGCAGCACCTCCCCTTGTTCTGGTGAAAACCTGCAAAAAACAGCAAGCTAATGCTTGCTGGAAATGCTGCAAAAATACTCAAAACAACTTAGAAATTTCTGTTAGAGTAAAACAAAAATTTTATAAATTTTTTTTATATAAAAATTCTGAATATAAAGAATGTTTTTTTAAAGCCTATTTCAGAATAAAAAATGTGTCAAATCAATCTGGAATAATGGGGCAAATGAACAAAAATTTTTGGAGGCTAATGTAGGCTAAACAAGTAAATTTCCAGATCTGAAATCTACTTGTTCCAACACTTTGGTGACCTGCAAATGGTGTCAAACTTGCTACAAAACCAATCAAGAGGTGAGTAGATCTAATAAACAAGTAAAATACTTTACTAGTTCTATTAAAATTACTTCACTAAAACAAATAGAAATACTTCTACTTATTTTACCAAACAAAATACTTTGCTTTAGATCTCTTAACTTAGGCGAGGTAAACAAGAAAAACACTAAAACAATAACAATATTACCTCAATAATATATGCACAACATCAAGAAGACTCCCAATGCCAAGATGATATTCCTCCAAAGCTTCTTTTCATTCAATAAAAATTGCATGCAAATACTTGTAGCAAAACTTACAAGAAGAAATGTGTGTGAGAGAGAGAGAGAGAGAGAGAGAGAGAGAGATTTGGTCAGCACAAACTTGCTCTGAGAATAGATCATGAAATGAGGAGGGGTAGGCATTCTTTTATACTTGGGAGAGAGGAAAAACCCCTTTTGGATGAGCTCCAAGTGGCTTACATCAAAGATAGATAGACAAAGTCAAGAAATAAACACTTTTAGGGTTTTGGTAGTGAGTTAGGGTTTGAGGGGTGACATGAGAAGGGGGAAAACACCTTTTTGACATGTCAAACATTAAGTTAGACTCAAGGGGGGAGAAATTAGGGTTTTATGCACTTTTTTCACTTTAATTTTTTATTTTCCTTAAGTGCAAGAGGAAGGGGGGAACACTTTTTACTAGGGAGACATGACTTTAGGTTGTTGGCTTAGCATGGGGGGGGTGTTTTAAGTGGAAAATCACTTTCCCAACTTAGGAAAAAGGTTAGGAAACCTTTCCCACTCTCTCTCATGACTTTTTTCTCATTTTACAAGTTTTGACATTTTTACTTAGCCAAATTAAAGCAATTAAATGCTGACTCTAGACTGACTTGGACTCCTCATGGACAATGACCTAGCAAAACTTGTCCAAATGAGTTGAAACTTGGTCCAAGGATGTAGGGGGTCATGTGCCATTTCTTTTGAGTACTCATACCCCTACCAAAATCCCCTAGGACCAAATTTTTACATTTTTACATCAAATTTAATTAAAATTACCATTAAATGGGTAATTTTAATAAATTAAAAAAAACTATTAAAACTCGATGGAATTCCGCAAGACTCCAGAAGATGTCTAGCATGGTCATTTACAATATTCCTAGACCCTAGTCACCCATTGGGCTCGATCATTTGAACGCCTTTCACCACTTTGGAGGATTATTGTGAGTGAAAAACTCGAGGGTAATTAAAAATTACCTGAGGATAAAAAACACTCGATGAAAGGACTTCCCTAATGATAAATTCCTAGGTGACTAACTAAAATCAATGTTGTATATCTCTCTGATATATCTCCGACATTTCGATAAATTTCGAGGTATACCCCTGCCCGATATATTCGAAATATTTCGAGATATTCTGAGTTAGACCCCGATTGTTGCGACATTTTCCGAGATATTCCGATATTTTCCGCCGATGTCACCGAGAAGTTACAATCCAGACCCTCGCCGATACTTTCCCAGAGACGAGATATACAACATTGACTAAAATATAACTCATGCTGACTCATTACATTATTATCCCACGCAGGGGAGCGGACATTTCGATTACAAAAAGACGCGCCGAGGGAAAAATTGCCTTGTAGAACCAGAAGTCTTCAAAAAAAGTTGTACCATAGGGTACACAGTTTCATGGTACCTAGAGTTGACCCCTAGTTGAAATAGGTGGTCAACATGACTGATGTTATATATTGAGCATATAACAATAAAATCTTTGTCATCCTTGCATTATTGAAATCTTAAAAGGCATATCACTGATAAGATTCCGATGATGATGTTTACTGTCCCATCTGTCACTAATAAAAATATATAGTTTACATTCATAAATGTAATCAAAGCTGGAGAAGAGAAAGAGTTGTTTTAAGCAACACTTTAGCCAAGGAAAAGCATAAGATTGGAGAAACACCTTCATGAATAATCTCAAACCAATATCAACTAGCATACAAAAGAATAAAAGGTCTAAGTATTGTCTGGAAAGCCATTTTAGAGTTATATTTTATGCTTAGTTCTGCACAAAATGTATTATTTTGGGCATCTAAGTATTTTGACATACTCTGAAAGTGCTCTTAGAGCTTTGTTTCACCCATTATCCCTATGAAAAATGTGGATTCAAGAAAATATAGCATTTGAACATGCTGATATATCCCTATTTAAGATTTGTCAATAGGAAAGAGAAGAGAAATTATATTATGGTCTGCAGATGAGCAGGAGGTGTATGGGACTGGTAATTGTCACCATACTATAAACAATAAAAAGGGAGTGTATCTGGTGTCTCTCTTGAAATATATACATTTTCATACTGGACCTGGAAAATGCAGCTGTAATATAATTTTTTTATTGATTAATTATTAATCAATAATAAATAATGGGGTTATAATGAGAAGGTACAATGAACTATTGTGCCTTTAAGCTTTCGGGGGCTTCTGCAGTTCAACATATGAAATATCATTTTTGGGTTATTGGTCATTCTGATTAGTTCTCATGCGACATGGGTTATGCATAAATGACCTACTCTAAAGTCTACACAGATAAATCCAAAAATGATATTTTTTATGTTGTGCCTTGCCGATTTAAATACTTGGGATTGTTATATATACATGACAAAAAATCCCTGAGGGTTAGCTCAATTGGTCTAGATCCAGACGTGAGTTTATCATGCTTGTTGTTGGTCACAGGTTCTACTCTCTTGATTCCCCCAGGGTGAGGCCCTGTAATTAGGGCTGACGGTTTACCCCACTTACCATCCATGGAACATGGGGAAGTATTCATAGGTTTTTTCGTGAGTACATTTCCTCGGAAAAATAGATGACAAACTATTTTTAACTGTCACATGGTATACCAATCTTTTATCTTTTCACTGGAGATGGCCAATCATTCTATTCTGACTACTATCAAATTGTATTTCCTATAAATTCCCTAGTGCATAGCTGACGACATGGCAGATGTGTTGATTTTTCAATAAGAATGGTTAATCATGAAGTTCATTCCATTTTAGCATTTTACTTAACCATAACCATTAATGTTGCAGCAACCAAGATCACAAGAAGAAACACCATGCACAAGAACACAAGAAGTATCCTGGGAAACCCTTCTCTACAAGGGAAGAAAACCCAGCCACATCCTTTGCTATATTCTTCAAGAGAAAGACCTTCACCACCAAGAATACTTGGCACACAAGAGGGTGCTTAAACCCTAGAAGACTAGCGCTCAAGAGAGGTGTGCACTTTTCCCAAGAAGGTGTACTTGTTGAAATTTCCAAACTCACATGAAAGATATGATTTCTCAATGGGAATTTACCTTTACTTATACTAGACTTAGCCTGTCAACAGAAGTGTCTATTGGCACAACAGGGCCGATCTCACTAGCTTATAATATAATTAATATTAACCAGATTAATTATCTTTTACATCAATTACTAATCACATTAAGGTGGGGTCGACTTGTACCCTTTACATAACAATTAGGGTTACAGGCAGGTCTGACTCTTGAACAATATAGCAAGGGATCCGATACACCCACTAGTGCTCATCCACTAGGGGCACATCCATAGGGATGTTTATATCTCTGGCTCACTGATTACACAGAAGAACCAATTCTTCACACATTCACCTGTGCTCGTCCACAGGCACGTCCACTCAACAGATCTTCTTTCCCACTGCATCACACAGGAGAGTCATCTGGAGTTTCTTGTCAACTTTGCTGCTCAAACGAGGCTAATACATCATCTTCATTTCTGTTCTCATGACGATGCACCCAACACTTTGGGATTTCTCACGTTCACCTTGTGCTCAGCCACAGACACGTCCAACTCAACAGATCACCTTTCCCACAGGATAATCATCTGGAGTTCTTCTCAACTCTCTGAATGGAGGAGGTCATCTCTATGTTCCAGCTCTGTCTCAGATAGGAACCATGTACCCTTCTTAGGGGCTTTCTCTCAACTTTGTAAGCTGGAGAAAGTCTCACATAGCTGCAATGATCCACATCTCACAGGTTTGTAAGCTGGAGAATGTCTCACACAGCTGCAATCATCAACAAGATGGACCTAATAATAGTCACAATGGTATTAAAGTCATGTATATGTTCCTAGAAAGTAATGTAGAGGAGCAAAAAATTCATTTCCTTTATTATTGCTTTTTCTGCTTCATATTGGTTCTGCTACTCCTACATTGCTTTTCTACTATTATATAATCCTGAAATGAAATAAATGTAGAGCAAGATAGAGTCCTTACTTTAAGGCACAGATTGATGCAGTTATTTGACCTCCTTAATGTTTCAACCACCATTATTTGCATGATGCATCACATGTTCCAATCTGTTTGCTTCCAAAACCCCAGGAAACGGATTTTATTAGTGGTTGGTGTTGATTAGTGATAGTAATATAGGGGTTTTAACATTTCGTCCAGATCGTATAGCAAATGGATTTGTGATATATAAGGCTAGAGGTTGTGGCCATACATACATGAGCCTAGATATATGAGATGTTTTTCTTAATTGTTGCGAGACCTCCAGCACATTGTTTCTTTATGGACTCTCTTGTGAATAAAAGTGAGGCAAAGCAAAAGGAATAATTTTTTCCAACAGTGAAATACATTGGACTTGCTTAGAAAGAGATGGGGACAGGAAGTATAGGAAACTTGACCTATGGTTCTCTCAATCAAGTAAGTGTAGGATGATTGCCAACGAACCATCATAGATTGCATTGAAACATAATAATAATAATAATAATAATAATAATAATAATTAGGTTAAAGTTATATACCCCTTCACCTCATGACCAGTGAACGCACATTTATACATTGTCATGGGGATCATTTAATCATCATTCATTCTTCAAATTTTATTATATATTTGCAGATTTATTCTGTCAATTGCTTAATAAACAGGGATTGTATATACCCTTCCATTTTTTCATCTCTGTTTGTAAATATTATTCTGTAAATATAAGATGTATTTTTCAAAAAAGAAAACCAGGGATTGCTTATTCCATTTGGTACTGTCATCACAGGATTTGTACTTGTGCAAATCCCTCCACAAGATCCCAAATTTTGTGTAACTATGGAAGGATCTACCACTGTCACCTAAGTAGAGACTTCCCTCGTTTTAGTGATGGAAGAGGACTACCACAAGGGAGGTTTCCCTGGTGACCTCTGAAGAAATCTGAAGTCCTAACAGGCTGCCAACAAGGTCTGTTTTTGACCTGAAGTTGGCTCTAAGTTTCAGCTGTCTAACTGTTCTTTGCTGCTGTTTTATAACAACAAACAGTTCAGGAAATTTTCTGCTGTTTTGTTATAGTTACATAAGCTTTTAAGGTGCTCTAGCATGTAGTTTTAGTAGCCAATAGGTTAGCACATGCATACCTCAAATATATAACACACCGCTAGATCTTTACAACTAATACAATGTTGTTCTAAACTCTAGCATACATGAAAATAGGACACAAGGGTTTTTGGTCAACATGACCCTGGATAAAACCCCCCCGGGGAAAACCAGTTTGGAATATAAGTCTATATATTGGATGTAAAGAATGTGAGATACAACAAGTACATGAAACAAATGAACCCGATACAAAGGCAGCCCCTCTCAAGCTGCTATACAAGTCCAAGAAGGTGAATGTGCCCAAGCATGGTGTGCCCTTCTCCTTTGTTGCTCAATCTCACTCAAGCCTTGCGCCCTTGCTCCTTGTTTCCTTGTAGAAGAAACCCTTGAACACAAATTTGACCTTGTGTGCTACCTCTCCAACAAGACACTCCAACCAACAATTTGACAAGTGCAAGGCCTCCCTGCTAGGTGTGCGCCCTCCTCCTATAGTGCGCCCTCCTCCAAGCAAGCATGAACACCACAAAACAATGGAAGCCAAAGCCTCCTAGAGCCCTCCATGGAAGGAGGTGCCCTTGAAACCCTCATCCAATGCTTCCATTCCCATCTCCATTGCTCTCCTCTTCCTCTCCAAGTGAACAAAAGATAGATTGAGCCTCCTTAGGCCCTATGCACCCCTCTTGAACCTCCATAAGGAAACCTAAGAGATGGATGGCTAAGATCTATCCATCCATTCTCTAATCAAAGGTTGAGATCATCCCACAATAATCTCACTCACAAACCCACTTTGGGTTAAGTTCCCTAAGTTCACTTTATGTCCCCTCATTCACCCACAAAGTGAATTATTAGTCACTTTTGCCTGAGTGACAAAAATTCAACTTTTTGACTTAAGTGAAGTCAAAGTTGAATTAGACATAAAGTACAAGGTACATATTACTAAAGTATTTCCCACTTGTGGTTAGAGACTCAAAGCCACATGGGGACCACTTCCCAAGGTACCCAAATCTCAACACTCCCTCTTACCAAGGAAAGTGTTTCTCACCAAGCCCATCTTGTCTTTGAAGTAGACATGTTTGCGCCTTGGTAGGGCCTTGGTGAGAATGTCTGCAACCTGCTCGTCAATCAAAATATACTGCAACTGTACCGCTCCTCGCTGAACCAAAATCCATGATGAAGTGGTATCTGATCTCTATATGCTTCGACCTGTCATGGAAAACTGGATTCTCAGAGAGTTTGATACAACTCTGATTATCGCAGTGAATGACAGTCGGAGGCAACTCTTGACCAAATAAACTTACCAACATCTTACGAAGCCAAATGGCCTCGCAACTGGCCTAATTGGCCGCCATATACTCTGCTTCAGCTGAACTCAAAGCAACTGACTTCTGTTTCCGGCTGTACCAGGAAACAAGTCCTGACCCCAACCCAAAACAACACCCTGAGGTGCTCTTCCTGTCAGTAGCACATACTGCCTAGTCTAAGTCTCTGTAGCCAACCAAACTGACTCCATCCCCTTTGATATAATCCAGGCCATAATCCACTGACCCTGCAATGTACCTCAAAACATGTTTTTGTTGATGATTGCAGCTATGTGAGACATTCTCCAGCTTACAAACCTGTGAGATGTGGATCATTGCAGCTATGTAAGTCTTTCTCTCAGCTTACAAACCTGAGAGAAAGCCCCTAAGAAGGTACGTGGTTCCTGCATGAGACAGAGCTGGAACGTAGAGATTGTTAAGGTTTAATCTATTATTAGGTTTCTTTTCAATTTACTAGATAACCATAGCATAGATAGGATCACTGAGAGAAACACAATCACAAGATACACAACATTTATCCTGGGAAACCCTCATGGGGAAGAAAACCTAGCGAAAACTTCCTTAATATAGATAGCCAATACAATGCCAAGACAATAAACCAAACACTAGAGAATATCCTCCACTGAGCAATGCACCTCTCTCTCTTCCTTCTTCCGGCAACTGGCAACTGTAGCTTCCTTCAAACTTGCAAACTAGATGAGTGAACTGAGTGAGTGAGCAAATGAGTGGTCGACTTCCTTTATTTATACAAACTAGCAGGTGCTGAAAAGGTATCTCTTCACTGGGCAGGGACGACTTGTCTTTCTGAGTGGTTAAAACCACTTTAATTGCCCTGGGGGGCGACTTCTCAATTTGCATAATATATTTAGGGTTTGACCAATCCGCAAAAGGGGATTTGGTCAATTACAATGCCTGACATGATCAATCCACAAACGGGGATTGATCTAATGAATAATAAATGAATAATAAATATAATACTCTTTGCAGTTACAATATTTCAACACTCCCCCTTAACAAGAAGGGTATTCTATAACATCATCAGGAGAGAGAGAGAGGGCAACAACATCAACAACGTCTGGAACACTGACTGGCATATCTATAAATCATCAGAAGTTTTTCTCATCATCAATATCATCATTCACAGCAGGGAGCTGGAATGGCATCATCATCTGCATCAACATGGATTAGTATAACACTAATACATCATCATCAATAACAGCACAAGGCTGATACAACATCAACACCAACAGTATCACAACACAAAGGCTGGAGCATCATCAACAACAACAGTATCACAACACGAAGGCTGGAGCATCATCAACATCAACAGTAGGCTGGAAATCTTCAGCACGAAGCTGGCATCACAGCACGAGGCTGGCATCACAACATCAACACGAAGCTGGAAATCTTCAACACTCGGCTGGTATCACAACACGAGGCTGGCATCACAACAACATCGACACAAAGCTGGAAATCTTTAGCGCGAGGCTGGCATCACAGCACGAGGCTGGAATCACAACAACATCAACACGAAGCTGGAAATCTTCAGCACTAGGCTGGCATCACAGCACGAGGTTGGCATCACAACAACATCAACACGAAGCTGGAAATCTTCAACACTAGGCTGGCATCACAACACGAGGCTGGCATCACAACAACATTAGCACGAAGTTGGAAATCTTCAGCACTAGGCTGGCATCACAGCATGAGGCTGGCATCACAACACTACTCCCCCTTTCGAGGGAGGTCCTTTCGGACTACACCAAGCTTTTCTCGAAAGTGCTCAAACTTTACACGAGATAGAGGCTTGTGATGAGCCACGAAATTACCATTATTTGACATCTTCTTTTCCTTCTTTTTAACCCTTTATCATTTACATATAACCCTGTCTCATCCATTTTAATGCCCATATGCGGGATTTAGGCTTGAGGTGATTTTCCAATTGCATTTCATAATATTTCTATAGATTTCTGATTAACATTAGGGGAAGTAACGTGTTTTGTATTTACTTTTGAAGTGACAACTCACGTGTGAACAAGTTGTTATAGGGTTTTGCTTTAATGGTTCACATATTCTTCAAATTAGGGTCATTGCACATCCATTGCCACAGATTCAAGTCATTAAATGTTGATATAGTTGTGGGGTGCTCATGTGTTCAAATCTGCTACATAATCGGACATGTAGCAACCTGCTACATAATCAGGCCTGTAGCAGCCTGCTACATAATCAGGCCTGTAGCAGCGTAAAAAATATATCAGCATATAATATTAGTCTCAACACGATATATATCAGTCCTAGCACTTAATGTACATCAGTCCCAACACTTAATGTACATCAGTCCCAACATTTAATGTCAGTTCCAACGCTAAAATGATATTAGCATGAAACCTTTAGCGTGTGCCCATGAGTTTTAATGTGAATATCTTCAGCGTGGAAATATATCAGCAATATAATTAAAGGATTAAAATCAGCATAAGGATATACAAAAAAGGGGGAAATTAATATACTTCCAGCATATGTCCACGAGCCTACAAGGTTGCAACATTCAGCATAAAAATAAATTAAACGAATTATACCTTCAGCAAGGTTCCAGCCGTAAGCATAAAGATATACCTTCAACATATGTCTATAAGTTACAAGGTTCCAGAACTCAGCACATGACATTCCCAAGATAGGATACGAGCACACTTGCACACAACAGTCCAACCGATTCAGCCATCAGTTATGAGAAACCCGTGGAATTTGGGAATTAGTTAACGTTTCATTGGCTAATGTACAACATCATGAGGCTAAGCGAATCAGCGGGCAATAGAATATTAAGTTTGTTTAACTTATTTGCAGCATAATAGGGGTTGGTCGCTCCAATATTTGGGGCAACTAGATTCCGTCACATTGTATATATACGAGTGTGCTAGCATCCAAGAGAACAATAGAGGAGGGTGTGTGAGAGTGGTTGTGGATAGATTGTGTGAGAGCTGAGAGCTCTGTTATCAGACTTTTCCAATTTTTGATTTAATAAAAGACTGTTGTTAATGTGTGGAATGTCAATTTGATTTCATATTGGTAATCTAGGAGTTGTGAGCACATGCCTACCAGTGAGGCAGGGCCCACTCACAGGTATGGCAGTGTGCTCTTTCACTTTTTGCATATATAGATATATATATAGTCGTTAAATACTAGTTTAGGTAGCTGATAGTTATTTAAATTTCTTTTTTTCTACTGAAGAATGGCCATGGGCTGCATAATGGCCACCTGCAATTGCTGAAGAATGATGAATAGAATCTGTTAGAACTCATACTTTTGCAGATTATTGATTTCTCTCTTGTCCTTTACTTATATTGACATCATCTGCTAAATCTGGGTTTGCATTCTTTAGTTGTAGTAGTGTTTGGATTATCAATAATAAAATTATGATTTGGGGATGATGTAATCTGCTGGTATAGTTCCAACATAATTATTAAATGACAACTTTGCTTCTGAAATTCCAGTAAGTAAATTATAACATATTAGATAGCTTCCTTTGCTTTGATGGTGTGTGCTGCATAATCACTGTACTTGTGACTCCACGAGGTGAACACGCGAGGGAATAGGGTTATGAGAATTCAGAGATCCTACCCCGAGAGGTACCACCAACTGGGTTGGGGGTTGTAAGCACCGTGACTTCATATTTTATGCTTTTCTTTTGATTTATGCATGGTTCAATTTAGTTAGTCTTTTCCAATAGCTCGGTGAAAGTTTTCTTTCTGTGTATACTGCACTGGGTGCCTCGCAAGTGTAAACTGAACCCCGGGTTGACAAATTAAGTGATAGAGTGTAGAGTGACACCAAATAATTGGGAATCATATTTATACCTCATTAGCTTGGTCAACACATCAACAACATGTTCATTCGTTCTAACATACTGGAGCTTTATGGCTCCTCTTTGCACCATATCATAGATGTAATGATATCGTCTCTCTCTGAGTTTTGACTCATCATGGAACACATGGTCTTCCATCATCTTTATACAACTTGGTTATCAGATAGAATCACGGTGGCTTCCACCTCCAGATCAAATAGATCTGTCAACAACATCCGAAGCCATATGGCTTCACAACTGGTGGAACATGCAACAATGTATTCCGCTTCTGCCGTGCTGAGAGCAATACTTGATTGCTTCCTACTCTGCCATGAAGTCATGGCTGACCTCAGACTGAAACAACATCGTGAAGTGCTCTTTCTATCATAAACACTTCCAGCTCAATCTGAATCGATGTAACCACTCAGTCTGAAGTCATGATCTCTAGTATAATAGAGACCAAAATCCAATGTACCCTTAAGGTATCTCATCATATGTTTTGTAACAACAATGTGAACACGTCTGGGTTCTTCCAGATACTGACTCAAGGAAAAACATACATCTAGCCTGGTATTCGTCAGATACATCACTGAACCAACAATCTGTCTGTACAGACTCCAGAGTAGCATCAACCAATTATGATGAGGTATCTACCAGGAGCTTCAACTTCGTTTCCATGGGTGTGTACATGGATTTACATTTCAACATGTCAAACCTCTTCATTTTAACTGCATACTTCCCTTGGTTAAGGAAGATCTTCTCTGTGCTTTGCCAAACTTAAAGACCTAAGAGATAATGTATTTAGGTTTTCCATCAAACTCTGTAGCGAGCTTCTTCTGCAATCTGTGATGAGCTTTTCTTCATCTAGTCAAGAATACATCATCTACATATAGTAGTAACATCACTGGCTCATCATTCATAACCTTGAGATAAAGGTTAGAATCAACTTTACTCTTTGTAAAGCCCAAGCTCGTCAGGAAACCGTCAGTTCTTCCATACCAAGCTCTAGGAGCTTGCTTCAATACGTACAAAGCTTCCTTCAACCGACAAACATGAGTCTTTCTATCTTCAATCTTCAAATCAAATTTTCTCATTACATTGTACCAATCTGGTACACTTGCTCAGCTGCAACTCAATCTGCACAATCATGTGCTTTCTGCAAAGCACTTGTCTGTCTCACTGTCTGGGAGTATGTCCTCTACTCTCTCTACAACTGTTCCTTCTGGAACTGGGACTCTGCACCTGCACCTGCTCTAAAGCTGAGAATGGTTTCTCCATTCTCACCGTGACTACTGAAATCAGGGAGTAACTCCTCTACTCCATCATGGCAACAATTTCATCTGAAACTGGAAGTGGCTCAATAAATGATACTGAAGATAACTCTTCTTCTTTCATGGAGGTAACACTATCTTTTATTGTAGTCATGTCTCCATGACCCAACTAATGTTCTGCATCAGCTGCCACTCAATTTTAAATATGGGGATTGCTCCCCCTGCATCTCATACTATATATGAATCATGGTTGTTCTGGTTGTCTTCATGAATACTAGAACTATTTCTTCAATTGTTGGAGTAAGTGTCTCATCATAGTCTTCTCCCTCTTGCTGGGAGAATTCTCTGGAAAGACATCAGGCTTTGTACATCTGCAGCATGCTTGATCTTGTAAGTCAATATTGACTTCTCTTCTAGTCTCACAGAAGAATCCATATCCTAGTCTTTCTGACTGGCTTCCTTCTTTGTCACTGAAACAAGGGAATCTTCCAGGAGATTTCATATCTCCTAGGAGTCTCTGAAGTTACGGTCTAGTCTTCTCATGGCATCTGTTTCCTGGTCCTGGAAGTTGTCTCTTCATCTGATCCTTTGTGAGATCAGAATTACTCTCGACATCTTCTGAGTCTATAAGGACTTCATCATCTCTTACATGGTATACTTGGTGTTGAATACCAAGTCTAAATATGCAAGACAGAGTCAGGCTTCAAACGAGTCCCGCTTCCCGTCAAGGTGGCTTCATTAACCTTTGAACAATTTTGCTGTGAGTTCTTGTTCGAATGTTCGGTCATCTTTGGAGCCTTTTGCTCCTTTCAATCAATTTTCATATGAGATACTCTGAATCTCGAAAGATAGCTTCTCCTTCGTCTTCTTTGGTACATGAGTGTATATGGTCATGTACATAGTCTGCTTCATATCTCATCTAATATGTTGCCTTCTGCAACCTTCACTATAGCTTCCTCAGGGTTATCACCTGTGACCTGAAACAAGGTCAACAAAACAACAAACAAGAATAATATCCTTTTGATAATAGTAGATAAAACAATAGCACGAATAATCATCACAGTAGCTCCTTTAGAGCTATCACTTGTGGCTTGTCTGAAGCAAAGATCAAAAGTAAGAAATACAATACGAAATGAGGTCAACACTCTTATAGTGTTGTGATCAAACATTCCTCCATGGCAACCTGGAACTAACACAAGAGGTTTCTCCTAGAGGAGATGTTAGTTGTATCAG
>ML779164.1:554988-570770 GCA_009831015.1 Picea engelmannii
TGATGCATGGTGTTAATTCAAAGATTGATTATATACATTGAATGTTATATCATTTCCAGTGTTTATTGAGAAGTAACATTATAAGCCATAGTCATTTTTTGCAATCATTGACTTCGTCAATAATTACTGCTATTTATGCTCATATATAATGTTGATAGTCATTAATTTATGAAGTATTGACCACTGTTGCACATTTTAGTTTTATTGTTGCCTTACCACAAAAACAGGTGCCTATTTTGGTGGTCTATCTCCATTCTTGACTATCTTCTCGGCATTAATCTGTGAAAGGGAAATCTTGCCTTGATCCTTTAGCTTGTGCCTTTCAAAACCCCAGATTACCAGGGACGTCTCCCTTGGGATTAGCCACCCTGAATAGAAAGAGCCCCCCATCGAGGTGACAGTGGGTGGGGAAGCTCTTGTTTCGCCAGTTTGATCCTTACCTTCCAGCTACTTAACCTAGACTACAAACTGTGCGATAACAGGGACTATCTGATCAGTCTTTTGTGTTGCGCTATCCTTGGAGAGAGGTGCGCTACCCTTTGTTTGGCTATCTAGCCTAGGGTTTGCTTCTGGAGGAATTCTCAGTCAAGGTTAAGGTGCTCGGAGGGAGGCTTCGGCCTATGGTTGGGTGACGAAGGTATCGTCAATGGTAAAACGAGCACACCATCTTCTATATTCTAACAACCACTACATCAGATACTGTACGGCTGTGCGCTTCCCCGCATTTCAGAGTCGGTCACAGGAAACCTCAGGGCAGTTGTTGACTGGTTCATAGAGGAGAATTTTTCATACATTAGAGTTTTCGGGTGTTCAATCCCTCCACACGCCCTCCCGAAATTCCTCCCTGACAGACTAGTGTGCAGGGAGGTAGCTCATCAAATAGTAACAGGTGGAATTGGGATAGAACTAAAAGTGTCTCAAAAGAAATTTTGGCCGGTTTTTCCCGTTCAGATTGGGAAATTTTCATTGCTCAACTTAGGTCATTCCAAAGTTGAAGCGGCAATGCTAGAGGAGGTTAAATTGGTAAACCTCGAGCACAGGAAGCACGATCCTTACCAGTTAGTGGGAAAACACATGGCCCACTATAATATGAAGGCTTATGAACACGAGAAGTCCCCTTGTGACGACCTGTTCAAAGGGACTAAGACCTATGAGGAAGTGTTAGAAAGAGTACAGACACTGGCGTTCGACTTGCAAGCTAGTTTTCAGACCTTCCAGAAACACAGATGGAGCAGTCTGCCCAAAGTGCTACAAGGTGAAGCAATTACCCCTCCTCGGGAACAAGAAGATACTCCTCTAGGTTTCGGACAAGAAACACAAGATAAAGTCAATCCTGAAGAATTTCCTCAGGAGACTAAAGGATCTTCACAAAATGAAGAGGCCTTACAAACAGAAAATCCAGAGACGAAAGAAGAGAGGAGGCCCAGGACACCTCCCGAGTCCAGTAAGTCCACTCCTCCTTCATCACCTGCTGTTGATATCATTATACCTGAGGCTATGGGAGAAACAAGGTCTACAGAGCTAGGAAGTCCCATAACTTCCTTAACTCCTTTACAGTCCACCTTTGGACTCCCACAGATGGGAGATATATATTTGGTGACCTCACCCCTATTTCCAGAGATGAGATCCCTCCTTCCGATTATTTTTTCAGCAAGAAGAGGAAGGCTATTGTAAAACAAGAAATCCATATGAGAGAAGGGGGTATGGTGAAGAAGCATAGGGTCTTGATAGATGGCAAGAAACTGGAAGAGGAGGATTTCGCTATAGAGGTGGTGGGCTCTATGGGAGCCATGGCAACAACAAACATTTTTACTGTGGAGAACATGAGAACAAGGATAAAGAAGTGTAGCCACATGATAGCTCAATTGCAGGATCAGTTGAAGAATGATGAGAAAAACATTAGAGAAGAGGTGAATAAAAGTCTGGAACAGGCCAGAGCTGTTGAAAGGCAAGAAATCCAATCACTCAAAGCTAGCCTGGATGAAATGAACCAGAGGATACAAGCAAGTTAGGTACAGGTTACTCAGCAAAGGGAGCTTGTTAAACAATTACAGGCTAAATTGATTTTGACAGAAGGCCGGGTCGTGGACTTAAAGGCTTTTCAAACCCTCTCGTTAGAAGCCCATACAAAGATAGAAGCTGAACAACAACAATTGATATCCAAAATAGAGATCATCCAACATTATTTTCAAGAGGGAAGAAAATCCCTTGATAACATTATTTTACTAGAAAAAGAGGCTAAAGCAGCAAGGAATACCTTCCAGAAAGCAGTCGCATGTTCAGGGAACAGGGAGATACCGAAAGATTTAAAACTTTCTGTCCCAGAACAGATAAGAGGAGACATTATGCTAAAGGCATGGGAACCAAACATAGTCGAAAACAAGAAGACAGTCAAAGAAATCAAAGATGATTGTGAGGGAATCTTTGATTCTTTGGATAAGCAAGCATTAGGATTTGAAAGAAACGACTGCTCTGGACTACTAGGGCAGATAAACATTGTGAAACAACAGTTGGACTACAAAGAGAGCTTACAGGAGCTTCAGGCAAAAATTTCGCAGTTGAGCGAAATCAATACCAACCAGATAGACAGATGGCTGGTATAGCCTAATTTAAAGTTGCAAATGATCAGGTCTACTGATAAAGGTTTCGAAGACCAGTTTCCAAAGGTACAAAGAAAGTTTTATCTATTTGAAACTAAAGATCTGTCGACACCACCCAGAATTTTTGTCCATTTTTTAGAGAAGTGTGTTGGATGTATAGCTTCAAAAGAGGTAGAGACTTCAACTAAACAATGAAGTATCGTTCGAAATCTTATACTTTTGAAACGATAGACCAATGAAAATTTAATCGTGCAACGGTTAAGGTTGCAGTTTTGTAACTATTTTTCTTTCTTTTTTCCTAAAAAGTAGGAGATCGCTAACCATCAAGTAGTGATGATCTTGTATAAATAAAGGGAGAGAAGACTACACCGGGGCTTTTTTTTTCTTTTCTCTAAAAGGGCATTGTGATGAAGACATCTAAAAGAAAACTCTGAATTAATAGAAAAGCAGATTGAAGATTCTGGATTTTGTCAAGTCTGAGTTATGTGTTCCCCTTTCTCTTCATCGTTCTTTCATGTATTTTATTAATGAATGCTTGACTACAATTTAGTATAACCTCTACTGTGGAAATAATTATTCTTGTTATTTAGATCATTTACAGTTTTTCATCTGCATCGTTTATCAACCGATACAAGACTTGAAAATGTTTAGATTACAACATCATATGCTTCATTAATATCTTTCTTGCTTCACAGTCTCCTATCACAACGTGAGACTCCTCTTGAATTGATTCCTCACCTTGTAGGTAGTTTTACGTTTTTCCCTCATATCATACATTTTTCCCTTTCTTTAAATTTTAACTCAGATACAAGAAATGACCTTTGATTCAACCATCTCATTAATTCATGTTTTAAAATCGTTTTCTTTACATTTTAAATTAGAGATAACTAAGCCTAAAAAGAAAATATAGAGTTATACTTCCCTTACCTTTTATCCTTCATGACAACACCAGTTACAAGGCAGCCTAACGTCGAACCCGATCTTTCGGATCAAACCAGCATCGCTCTAAATTTATTTAATACCATTTTACAAACAAGTAATCGGGTTGAGTTAGAACGTTCATGGGCAACAATTGAGAGAGATATCAACATTCAGGAAAACTGGGAATTCCGACAGAGAGAGTTGAGAAACCAACTTTAGTCCTTTTCTTTTAATTGTCCTTACTGTCCTCTTTTCCTCTTTCTTTTTAGTTGCCTTGACAGTATACTTTAGAGCCTTAAAGTATAAACTCAGGAACAACAACTGGCATATCTACAAATCATCAGATGTTTTTCTCATCATCAATAACATCATCGTTCACAACATGGAGTTGGAGTAGTATTATCATGATCGTTCAAAGCATGGAGTTGGAATAGCATCAACATCATCGTCATCAGCATGAAGCTGAAGTAGCATCATCATCATTATATTCAACATGGAGTTGAAGTAGCATCATCATCATTATCTTCAGCATGGAGCTGAAGTAGCATCATCATCAATATCTTCAGCATGGAGTTGAAGTAACATCATCATCAATATCTTCAGCATGGAGCTGAAGTAGCATCATCATCAATATCTTCAGCATGGAGTTGAAGTAGCATCATAGTCAATAGCATGAAGTTAGAACAACAATATCACCAACAGGAGGTTGGTACATCATCATCAACAACACGAGGATGATACAACATCATCAACAACACAAGGCTGAATCAATCAGCATCATCAACACGAGGCTGAGACAACAACATCATCAACACGAGGTTGAGACAACAACATCATCAACATGAGGTTGATACAACAACATCGTCAACACGAGGTTTAGATAACAACATCATCATCATATAGCAACATAATGAGGCAGGTGCAACAACAACATTTTGTGGTACTTTGATAGATTGTCCTTACCGGACCTTTGGGACTGCCCAGGAATCATAAGATTCCCTAGGATATAAAATCCTAATGAAGCTACCACGTGGTACTCTGACAGACCGTCCTTACTGGACCTTCGGGATCTGCTCAGGAATCAAACAATTCCCTAGGATATAAAATCCTAACGAAGCTACCACTACTGACCACAACTGGCATATACATGCACAGGTACTCTGACAGACCGTCCTTACCGGACCTTCGTGATCTGTCCAGGGATGATTAGTCCCCTAGGATATAAAATCCTAACTGAGCTACCCGCTGTTGGTCATGATACCATAGTATCATCAACATCACTCCCCCTTTCGAGGGAGGTCCTTTCAGACAACACCAAGCTTGTCTCGGAAGTGCTCAAACTTCACACGGGATAGAGGCTTGGTCAACACATCTGCAACTTGCTCATCTATGGCAACATATTGGAGCTTTATAGCTCCCCTCTGCACCATATCACAAATGTAGTGATACCAGATTTCTATGTGCTTCAACTTATCATGGAACACAGGGTTCTGCGTCATCTTTATGCAACGCTGGTTATCACATAGAATCACGGTGGCTTCCATCTCCAGATCGAATAGACCTGTCAACAACTTTTGAAGCCATATGGCTTCACAACTGGCGGAACATGCTGCAATGTATTCCGCTTCCGCCGTACTGAGAACGATACTAGATTGCTTCCTTCTTTGCCATGAAGTCATGGCTGTCCCCAGACTGAAACAACATCCCGATGTGCTCTTTCTATCAGAAACACTTCCAGCCCAATCTGAATCAGTATAACCAACCAGTCTGAAGTCATGATCTTCAGTGTAACAGAGACCAAAGTCCAACGTAAACATAAACACACTGAGATGCCTAACCTTTAGCACAATGGAAAATCAAAACTAGCAATTAGATCATGCACATGTACACAATAATTTAATGCTCAAAATTATTGTTCTTGAACCAAAACACATGGGCTCCCATACTAGGTATAATGGCCCTTTTTTACACAAAAGAAGAATAGCAAAACCACTTACAAAACTGTGCCCAAATCTGCTGCATTGAGGTTTGAGGGTTAGGGCATTCCTTGCCCCCTCAAACCCTCCTCTTCCTCTGCAACTCCTTGCACAAGTCTAGCCATTTCTTAGCTGCTCCAAAACAACCCTCCTAGCTGTCCTCAATCTCCCCTCCAAGCTGACCCAAAAGTCACTCTGAAGGGATTCTTGACTCAACCCCTTTTCTCTGATTTGTGACAACCTTCGAGGGCTCTCCCAGGGCTGTTGCTGCCTCAACTCTACCTTCCTGTACCTGATGTTGCAACCTTTTCCATGGCTCTAACACTTCCTTTACCTATTGTCCAACCTCCTCTAGTAGGTCCGAACCACCTTAGGTTGTCGTCCTAGCCTTGATGCTACCTCCTTATCTACTATCCCAACCTACAAAAACCTTCTTATCATAGACCGAACCTCTTAGGCCTGCTGTCCACCTCCTTTCCTTGCTATCTAAGCCGCCAAACAATAGCCTGGTAGGCTCATGTTGTCTTCCCTTGATGGCCGAGCTTCTCTAAGGTAGGCCAGACCTCTTCCTAGGCTTGCAACTGCCTAATCTCCCTAGGCCGCACCCTCCAACAACCACCCCAAGCACCTGTTGGCACCTTCTTAGGAGAACCGAGGTTTCTCCAAGGCTGCGACTAGCTTCTCCTAGAATGCCGAGCCTTGCCTAGGGCTCGACCTACCCTCCCTTGGCTGCCAACACATCTATGAACCTCCTCTTCTATTAGAACCTGCCCAAAACAAGACAAACACAACAGAAACTGAGGCTTAGCAGCCTTCTCCATGGTTGGACGGAGGTCACAAAGGGATGCACTGAAATCACCAAGCTCTCACACACTTATCACACCACACAATGAATTGTCACGATGACCTCTCTCGTATTTATACAAGTCTTAGGGGTCAACCTAGAAGCCCCTCCACAAGTCAACATTAAATTAGAATTTCTTGTGGGTGTGAAGCTTCATCACAAACCCACAAAGCCCATCATCAAGCCCCAAAGCCCCCAACTCAAAATACAAGGGGGTTTTCTCGAATCGAAAAGTCCATGGTGATGCCAACGACGATTCCCACGTGTCTGACACCTAGGCCACATGAGAATACCTACTCGAAGCTACAAAAATCAAGAGCATTAGTTCGTACAATTGCTTAAACAAGTTGTAATTTCGTGTAGCATAAGTCGTGTTTTTCCATACATGACCGATTCTATACTTAGCTGTTATTTTCTTGTCCGTAGAGGTTCAAGTTGCCTTCAAATCTCTAGCTCATCGAGTTGGGCTCGATGTTTGTTCACAGGGGTTTAGGTTGTATGTAATGTTCCCAAGTGGATTTGCTTGGAACATGTTAAATTTTAGTGTTTTCTGGTTGTGGTATTTTGTCAAACAGTGAACAGATTTAGTCCTCTGGAGTTGCGCTGGGGTTCATGATGATGGTTTTTATTGTGTTTGCAGCAAGTA
This sequence comes from Picea engelmannii, assembly GCA_009831015.1. Lineage (NCBI taxonomy): Eukaryota > Viridiplantae > Streptophyta > Pinopsida > Pinales > Pinaceae > Picea > Picea engelmannii. Next base: position 561,976 of record ML779164.1, read on the forward strand.
AATGATAGATATGTGACAACAATAGATACACAACAAGATACACAACAAGATACAACACAATAGATAGCCACAAATACCTCAGATCTGATTTTATTTATCATAAATAGCTAACCTCCATACAATAGAAGAACAGATCTGGATCATAGATAGAAGAATAATGAGTGTGGCGGCTAATGCCTCCAAAGTACAAAAGAAAGATGAAGATATAGGCTTCCAAAAGCCTCCCCAAGCTGGATACCAAAGATCTCTAAGATCCAACCTTTTCCCTCGATGCTGATGATGTCTTCTCTATGCAAAGTGCCCCCCCCCTGGTTGAAGCAACTAAGAATTCGACCTCCTCTCCTCGAGCCTCCAAATCATTGATATCAACTGTCAAAATGTAGATCGAGGGATAGGAAACCCCTATGATGAATCTCCTAGCTGTTGGGAGTGATCTCCCTCTCCAAGTCACTAGATCCCCTAAGAACAGTGCACCCTCTTGAAGAGAAATACGCCCCTCTGGAAGATAGAATGAATATGTTGAAGAATGCCCTCACACACTGATGCAAAAAGGTGCTAGGATGGTAGCAACCACCCTTGGAAGGATCTCCTGAAGATCTAGCCACCTCTAAGCAAATCGAACCCTCCTTCCTCCAATGATGCGCCCAACTTGCTGGAAACCACTAAAACTGCGCCCTGCTTCCTCAAACTGCCTCTGAATTGAATAGAAAATGAAGTAGAATGGTGAGGGTGGAATCTTTCACCTCCTTGGCCAAGATTGGATCAAGAACAGGAGAATCTTTCACTCGCTTGTTGATCTCTAGGGTTTATTCAGTCAAAACCCTCAAAACCCCCAAGTACTATGGACTCTCTAGCTAAGAAGCCAGACATCAAAATATCAAACAACATAATGAGAGAATAGAAGCCCCCATCTCTGTTTTATACCCCTGTTCATCTTTTCTCTTCAAGTGACTTTTACTCTACTTTTAATATTCCTTAATAAAATCACTTTATTAATTAATTAACCTTTTTTCCTCTAAAAAATGATTTATTTGTTCTTATGGCTTCTCCGGCCACTAAAAGTCACTTCTCATCATCTTATCCTGTAGTGCTCTTCCTCCCGATTCTGATGAGCTATTACGCTAAGAGGTTTCTTCGAGTATAATGCCCAAAATGACCTCCTTAGTGAATTTAATTAAAATATGGTCCATAATAACTCAAAATTACAGAAATCGTCGGAATGCAATGAAACCAAAGACAAGCTGTGTCCTGATGATGAAATATGATGAACGATGCAAGTCGGGCCCAATAAAACCTCTCAATATCTCATGAACTCACTATCACCCCCATCTGGCTACTCTGACAGGCATCCCACTTTGTAACATAGAAACATCCAAAAATGGGGACATTACAGTCCTCCCTGCTTGAATATTGCTTGTCCTCAAGCAATAACTGAATCAATCTATATACGATAACAGGGTCCCATATCCACCTATGTGACATGTAGTACTCTCCCCTTAAGACATGGCCCCTTCAAGTGCTCACAACGCATGACACCCAAATGCTCCTGATGAGTAGAATGATTATGTGTAATAGATCCTCGGTAAAGTCCTCAAGGAACTGCTCCACTCGGATATCAACTCCATCAAACTTTTGATCAGAGTGACCTGTGAGAGGGGTGAGACTTTCTTATAGATTTTACCTTAGCCTTCTCAAACCCCCAGGTCATTGGGGACGTCTCCCCTGGGGTACTGTGATATACTCCTAAATAGAAAGAGGTTTCCTATTAAGGTGATAGTGATAGGTCATCCTCCTTTTACGCCAATTCAACATCCACTTGCCTTTGGCTTTGGGCAAGTACAAATTGCGCGATAACATTTTGGCGTCGTTGTCAGGGAACATTGAGTCAATTTTCCTCAAGACTACACTTTTTCGGTAAACCTTTTCTCAAAAGCCTTTATTTTACAAAACTTACCTGCCGACTCCATTGAGGGTGATCCCCTCATCCCTTTGATAGTTTCAAGAAAATTATCTGGCGACTCCACAAAGTTCAGGGTGGTATACCAACCCTCTCAAGTCCTTTAGAGGAAAACCTCCCCGAAACTCTCCTATAGTAAAATCATTATTTGGAGGCAATCTTCCTTTAAACACCATGTCTAGCGCAGGAACTTAGACTATTAATCCAAACTAAGCTACTAGCCAGAAACAATGGTCATCCAAGCTTTTCAAACCGTTAGACATGACAAACATACCTAGATATCCTAGGCAAATGTCCCCTAAGTATGAAAATTGGTTGCCTAAATTCACTGGTAATGACGTAGTCAGTGCTGAGGATCATATGAGCAACTTTTGGGCCTTCTTTCAACTTCATCCCATCAGTGATGATGCTGAAGATTTAGCTATGAAATTGTTCTTTGCTACCCTCCATGATGGCGCTAAACGATGGTACAATGGTCTCTCAGACGCTAGTATTAAAACCATGGATAAGTTGGAGGAAATATTCCTCAAACGATGGAGTGTCAAGGAAGACCCCAACATGTTGTTGATAAGGTTGAATAACATCACAAAACAAAAGAATGAATTTGTTAGGGAATTTCATGATAAATTTGAAAACTTAGTGCAAAAGATCCTAGTGCGCCATCATCCTTTAGATAGTTTCCTTCTCTTTCTTTACACCAAAGCCTTTATAGGACAGATGGGCTTTATCCTTAGAGATAAAGCCCCTAAAACAATCCAAGAAGCCCAAGAGGTAGCTACAAGGATTGAAGACAATCTATCATAATCTAGAGTTGAGCATTTCTTTGCCCCAAGAGTCAAAGTGGATGCTAAACCTAAGATAGTCCATAATGTTGAACCTACCTCAGATATTAGCGCTAGCTTAGCAAAGCTACAGTTGACTGTAGACAGCATGGTAAAAACCCAAGAGTTAATGATAAATAGGATTGTTAATTTGGAAAGAGCTCATCAACAAGCTCCTAGGGTTCCTTACAAAGGGCAATTCCAGAAAGGAACTCAAGTTTTTAGACCGAAAAATGATCAAGAAGTTCCTAATACTATAGCCCCCGCAAACATGGTAGATGAAAATCCTTGGTGCATACAATGCAGAGACTCACATTGGGATCATGAATGTCCCCTGAACAATGGTGAACACGACCAAGTGAATATTGTCAATCATACCATTGAAGGTCCTCAATATTGCCTTAATGTCACACTTGAAGAACATCAAGAAAGCATAAAGGAAGCAACCAGGAAGGCTAGGATGGAGGTGATAAATAAGCTTGATGAAGAGTCGAGAGAAAAGTTGAAGAAACAAGAATTCCAAGTGCACACTAGGCAAAACTGAATGCACCAACCTCTCTCTACTGGACCTGTAATTTCACAAACAAGACCTCCACCTATGAACATATTTCTTCCTAAAAATCCTCCCAAGACCGACAAGGTGGATTTGAATTTTGACTTTGAAGGTGCATTGGAAAAAATGCATGTAACCATTCCATTAAGGGAAGTCATCAAGGTCCCATCTGTAAAAGAAAGGTTCAATTTTTTTTTCAAAGTATTAGATGAGCCAATGGACCCTCCTATCATGTTACAAGCAGACCATTTTAGGGTTCAGTATGATGGACACCTGCCTTTCTTCATGACATTATTGGTTAATAACAAATGCCTTAACAATTGTATGCTTGATTCAGGAGCAGGTGCTAACATGATGTCTTTGAAGGTCATGGAGAAATTAGGCCTAAAGGCCGCACGACCTTATAGGAATGTGTGTGGTTTTGAATCCAGGCCCATACCCACTCATGGGGTAGTTGAAAATGTTGAAGTATGCCTTGGAAGATTTCCTGAGAGAGTGATCCCCATGGATATTGTGGTTGTGGATGTCCCGGATATATGGGGAATGCTGTTGTCCAGGAAGTTTGCTGCAATGTTGGGAGGCACCTTAGAAATGGATCTAACTTACATTAATGTGCCTATGAATAATGGGACAATAAGATGCCTCCCAAATGTGCTAATGGCCAAGGTCCATGTGCAAGAAATTGATAATGATGTTGAAACTAGCGAGACGCATGAGCCAATCAAGGAAAGCCTTACTGTATTTTTTCCTGAGGATTTTCCTTTCGCTTCAGAGGAAGACTTTGATAAAATACAATGGCCAAAGAAGGAAGAATACCAACAACTGCTAGACAAATACAAGGACAAAGAAGTTGGGACTGTCAAGTTATTAAAGAAAGGGGATGATGACATATGATCAGACTGACCCAGCAGGAAGTCTTCACAGCAGAATCCCACCCTCCTCCCTCAAAACAATATACTAGAGTTGTACAAGAAACAGTCAAGTTCAAAACAAAGGATTACCAAGAGGGAGATACGGTTTGGATGTGGGATACAGAAAGGGGTGAGCCTACTAATGTTAAAGGGAATGCATAGTTTTGGCTTGGACCTTTTAGAGTCGGAATGAAGTCAGTCAATGATGCCTACTATCTATCCACGTTGGAAGGAAGAAGACGTCCATTACCGGTTAGTGGACACCTCCTCAAACCCCATCAGGAGGCAAAGACTTGAATTCACAGGTAAGTACAGGTACGTATGTAGGCATTTGCATTCATTGTATATACCATCTACATATCATGCTAGAGTAGTGTAGTTGTAGTTTCATTTCCATTTGTATATATATGCTTGCTTAATTTTATTTCATTGTATCATATATAAGCCAGGGGTGATATCACCACCCCAAAAGATTACAAATTATTTTTGTTAAGATCTAGCAAATTACAAGTCATGCCAGAGATGTTGAGGTTCTCATGCGCTCTACGGTGAGCACATGTCCCTGAGTTGGAGCCAGATGTTATCCCCTATCCTAGGGATAACTAAGTAGATTATGTCTTGAGGCCCACAGGTCCTAGACATGGAATACCAAGAGCCATATGACTTGAGCTTGGCCCCGGAGGGCCCATCTTTTCTTCAGTGCATCCTATCTATCAGCAGCAGTAGCATCCATCCCATCGGCCTGATTCTAAAGTAGCAGTGGGTCTTTCTCCATGAGGTAATGAGTCTGGGTATCATGGTATGTGTCACTCTGATTTTCAAAGCATTTGAATATGTGCACTGAACTCTCTTTTGTTTCATGACGTTTGCTTGGAAATTATGCTCTTTAACTTTTTCATACCTAGGGGGGTGAAAGAGTGCCCTAGTAAGTTGGTTCCCTTAGGGATGAGTTGCCACTAGGTGGGTCTATGAAAGGTCATCGTCCATTCCTTCCATACTTACCACTTTTCATCATTGTCCCTCTCATCTTCCCCTACCTTGGTTTGGGCATTGGGTTTACCAAACTAGTAAGGGTTGTGCCTTGCCTTGTGGGAAGAAGGGGCTAAAGGCCCAGAGGGTAAAAGTAGCTGGCAAAAGTTAAAATCCAAAATGAAACCTTGAGATGCTTCGCCTAGGGATTCCCAATAAAGCAATAAATGGCTTCTTAGCAAGAAAAGGGGACTCGTAAAATAAAATAAAACTCAAGATCTAGTTGGTGGATGGGAGGTCTCATCATGAGCCGACCTATTAGGTCCATGGGCATGTAGCGGTATGACACTACCATCCATCTGGTCACCAAACCAGGGTAGTGGCTCTTGGTGGCATAGCCAAGAGAAAGGTGGTCTCATCACAAGCCACCCTTCTCATTTCCGTGAAGTGCTTGTGGGTAACATTGTCACCACTGGTCACCATGCCAGGACAATGTCCTCCATCTATTCTCTTGAAACGAAAAAGCAATAAGACAAAGAAGAAAAGGCACTGAATGGGCTAAGAAACAAGTGCATCCATGACAAGGTGCAACTCGCCCTCTACAGAGGCACCCACAGGTAAGACCTACATTTCCCGGTTATCACTGCACCCCTTGCCCAAACATTCCCTACACCATTTCATACACCTACATGACCTAGATTGGTCTTCACCTGGGAAACACCCGAAACTTAAGGAAGATTAACCCAATAGGACATCCTGAGACCCTCTCCAAACCTGGCTTGTTAAACTACATAACGTCTTTGAGCATTTGTCTGGGTAAAGGGGGGTTTGATGCACATGTTTGGGTAATTTGATTATTAGACGTGATTGACATTGCTATGATCCCTGTGACTTATGAGCACATGGAGGGCGAACTTGTTATTGCAGGACCATGCCCGGTGGATAGGTACATATGGGGAGATGATTAGGTCGGACCTCCATGGGGAAAAAAGGCCACCAGATAGATGTTGTGACCCCAGCCAAGGGTAGAGAGACACCAGAGGCTTGCACCAGAGAAAAAGAAGGACGTTCCACCAGAGACACTTTGGCAGGCCTGGACCTAGGGGGATCTTGCTCTCCCCCCTGAATGTTGGCCTTGGGAGGCCCATAACGTCACCCTTGTTACCCTAGACATTAGCCAACGTCAGATGAACATAATGGAGGCAGTTGTGTGCTAGGTGACACGTGTGGCATCATCCGAAGGACTTGGAAGGCCTAACTTTACGCTCATGGAGCCTAACGTCCCACTTATGAGGCCCAACGTCACCCTAGGAGGACATGATGTCACCTCTATTGCACATTTTAGGGTTTAATTCTTTGAATTTATGTAAAAACTGGATTTTTGATGTAATTTGGCCATGTCGACCTTTTCTGACCTTAAATTTAATTAAAGGTCATTGATATTGTATAAATAGAGAGCTAAAACTTTCATCTTTTCATCATCTTTCACTCACACAAGTGTGAGGTCTGAAATTCGACCCTCTTTAAGGGTACTTGGCTGAAATTAAGTGGTGCACAACTTCTTGGAGAGGCTATTCTTGGTGTATTTTGGCATTTTTTCATGGTGGAAAGTCTTCAACTAGGGTTTGTTGCTAGATTTTTCTTGATGAAGTAAGTAAATATGCAATTCTTCATTTATTTTTGAATGGTAATGGTAAATTTGCTTGCTCATATCGAAGATTATGAAATTGCTAGTTTCAAACCCTAGGGGAGAAGCATATGTTACTATCGTTTTCCTTATAATTTTCAACCTACTTGAAATTGCTAGAAAACACTTCTTTTTGAGGTATACACTAGAGCCCTACCTTTGTAGCACTCTAGTATCATCACTTCATTTGCTTCATACATTTTACTTCACATTTAATCTAAGGAAGAAGGAAATCGCTAGGGCCTAAGGTTACTTACTTTCTAGCAATCTTTTCTTCTAGGGTTTAGACATTGAGGCCTTAGGTTACTAACACCTCAATCATCTCATCCCTCCCTTTAGGTTATCTATTATCATTGTTGTTTTCCTCTAAGAGTTGCCACTGCTAACCTTGACTCCATTACCCTAAAAGGCACTAGTACACTTCTCACAAGTGATTGATTGACCAAACAACTCTTAAACTATCTTCCCTAAGACTTTTACTAACTTCAAGCTAGACTAACTCACTAACTAATTTGCTGATGTTGCAAAAGATTGCTACAGCCATCTATAACAGCAACAAATTCATCCTAAAAGCAAGATAAAAAGCTGATTAGACATTGCCATAATTGCTTCTGACAACTATTATCATTCTAACAACTTAAGGCTATTATTTCTTGTCATTCTTAAAGCATTATTGAGGCATAATTGTTGTAGCTGTTGCTAAATATTCATTGCTGTTATAATATTTATATTGCTTCAGTTCTATATCAGCTTGTTTATCTTTCAGAAGTTTATAGTTGTATGAAGCATTGACATCATATGGTACTTGCAAATTGCATTTCTTTTCTACTTGTTGTCTTGTTCTAGGCAGGTACACTTAATTTATCTTTTGCTTCATCTCAGTAAAACTTTAGAACTTTTGATCAGAGTGACCTGTGAGAGGGGTGGGACTTTCTTATAGCTTTTACCTTAGCCTTCTCAAACCCCCAGGTCACTGGGGATGTCTCCCCTGGGGTATTGCAATATACTCCTAAATAGAAAGAGGTTTCTATTAAGGTGACAGTGATAGGTCATCCTCCTTTTTACGCCAATTCAGCATCCACTTGCCTTTGGCTTTGGGCAAGTACAAATTACGCACTAGTCCACTCCTCACAAGTGATTGATTGACCAAACAGCTCTTAAACTATCTTCCCGAAGACTTCTACTAACTTCTAGCTAGACTAACTCACTAACTAATTTGCTGTTGTTGCAAAGAATTGCTACAACCATCTATAACAGTAGCAAATTCATCCTAAAAGCAAGATAAAAAGCTGATTAGACATTGCTATAATTGCTTCTGACAACTATTATCATTCTAACAACTTAAGGCTATTATTTCTTGTCATTCTTAAAGCATTATTGAGGCATAATGTAGTTGTTGCTAAATATTCATTGTTGTTATAAATATTTATATTGCTTCAGTTCTATATCAGCTTGTTTATATTTCATAAGTTTATAGTTTTATGAAGCATTGACATCATATGGTACTTGCAAATTGCATTTCTTTTCTACTTGTTGTCTTGTTCTGGGCAGGTACACTGAATTTATCTTTTGCTTCATATCAGTAAAACATTGGAACTTTTGATCAAAGTGACCTGTGAGAGGGGTGGGACTTTCTTATGGATTTTACCTTAGCCTTCTCAAACACCCAGGTCACCGGGGACGTCTCCCTTGGGGTACTGCGATATACTCCTAAATAGAAAGAGGTTTCCTATTAAGGTGGCAATGATAGGTCATCCTCCTTGTTACGCCAATTCAACATCCACTTGCCTTTGGATTTGGGCAAGTACAAATTGCGCGATAACATTATGTTGAGCATGCACAAGTAGTGCTAGAATCTACCCAATCAAGAAGAGTAACATAAGTTGAAATTAAAATT
>ML779164.1:598264-609130 GCA_009831015.1 Picea engelmannii
CGGTTCAAGCATGGAAATACAATAGCCTACTGGAAATATAGAATATAAACGTCAGCCAGATCTCATGGATCAGCACTGGAATACAATCAAATAACATAAAAATACCCGTGATCAGAAGATGATAGCAGATCTGATGCATGCACAGATAGATCGACGAAAATATGCGATTCCGGAGAAGTACGGTAACCGCTACCAGCTGGAAAACTCGTCCGAAAGTTCAGACCATCGGAATACGCTGGAAACTGCTCCAAAAGAATCGCCCTGGCCTCTAGATTGAATTGGGTGAGTGTTGGATCTTGAATCTGGTCTCTGAGGCACTGGATCTGGACCCCTGGGGGGTTTGCGCACCTCCTGGGGCACTGGATGCGCCCCAAAGGATTCCACCAACGAAATCTACTGCTATATGGCTCAAAACGATCGTCTTGCCAAATAAGGAAATGGGTCGGAAGGATTTGCCCGGATCTGCTCTAATACTCTACATGCAACACCAAATGTCTGTCCGGAAGAGCTGTGCCCTAAATGGTTGAATGAGTCGATCTACAAGATTCCACCGTCAGAATCTGACGATAGATGGCTCAATAGAAGCACCCTGGCTGGATCTCAAATGGGTTGGGTTGGAAGGAAACTGCAATCTCGATACGGATCTCGTGCAGCTCTCCAAACCCTCAAACTGACTTGCGCCCTCACTGGCTAAGCTGCGCACTCTGCAATGGATACTCCTGAAAAGTACAGTGAAATACCTAGGTGGTATCTCAGATGGGCTAGGGTGTGTCTCTCAACACCGAAACCGATCAATGATGGTGGTTTCCTCCAAAAATTGACAAAACAGTAAGGTTGGCTCTCCTCCTCCTTTGGGAACTCTCAACATCAAATCATAACAATGCATAATGAATTAGGTTTCTTTATAGCGTCCTGAAATTCTAATTAGTTGTTGACCTTTTCCCTCCAAGTGACTTTTACTTTATTTTATTATTCCTTGATTAAATCACTAAATTAATTAATTAATTAACCATTTTACCTCTAAAAAGTGATTTATCCATCCTGATGGCTTTTCCGGCCACTAAAAGTCACTTCTCATCATATTATCCTATAGTGCTCTTCCTCTCGATTCCGATGAGCTATTACAACAGTAGCAACAAAGAGAGGCTAAGTTGCAGGCCGTACAACAACACTTGAAGACGCCGAATCTGGGACATACAACGGCAAGATAAAGGGACGAGTTGTAGGTCGTACATGGCCGAGTTCACCTAGGCCGTACAAGGCTGAGTTCACTGTTGGCATAGGGGCAGACCTAGGGTTCAACGCTCAAGAGCGCACCAACAAAACCCTAACTACTGACCCTTTTGGCAACACCTGCGAAGCAGATGAAGTCTCACCCGAGGTAGAGGCAGGGGTGGTTGCAGGACTCAGATGTCTACAACCTTAGCTGGGACATAGATCTGTGATTATCTTGCTTACAACGCACTTAGCATCAGTTATTCCTTAGCATACATTCATTAATACACTTCGCTGAAAGCACAAAGCATTGCAGTGAATACTGATACTAAGGATGATTCAGTACTTAGCCACAAAAATATAGGTTAGATTCAATAGATCAAGCACTAAGCATCTTATATATCGAATCTAACGTTCACTCATATATCATCAGCACAAAGCATAACTAGATCTACTTAATCACATCAAGCACTTAGCCAAGAAAGAGATAAACACATTAGAGCGAAGCACAAAGCACTATACACACAGTTACCGTGGTTAACCCCCACCCTGGGGCTACGTCCACAAAGTCTTCTTTATATTATCTTGGTCAAGCAGTTACAACACAGAGCTTCAATGACCCTTACTTCGCACAGGACAGAAGATCTGCACAGCTTCGACTTTCTCGGTGATTTGGCGTAACTGTGTGGGCTCATCGCCTGTTCCTGATATTTCCATTGTTAATGGCGTCGTAGAAACTGCTTGGCTGGACTGGAGTGTCTGTTGCACTTCTTTGAATTCGCCCGTGATCCGGCGGAATAGCTCCTCCTGCTTTGCTTCTTGCTTTTCCGCGAGTTCTAGTGAAACATCATTCAGTGTGGCAATTAAGAAGTCAAAATCATCCGTGGTAAGGGTGGTTTTAAGCGTGGTCCGGGTGGCCTTAGTTTTCTTTCTGGATGAGGGCTTTGGTGGGGTAATCTTCCTTTTCTTGGAAGGATCTTCCTCATCCTTAGGCAAAGTAACCTCGCCTTTGCTCTGTTCAACTTCTGTGCCCCGTAGTTCTTCATCATCACCTCCATTCGCAGGTGAGAGCGAAGCAGTCTTCGTGGATGTGCTGTGGATATCTTGGACTTCCACATCCTTCTTAGTCTTGCACGGTCCTGGTGTATCCATCATAGCTTCGGGGCTATCTACGTCGGACATCTCTGCGGGGTCTGCTGCAACAAGGAGGTCTGCCGACCATTCCTTGGTAATCTCCTCCAAGTCATCTTCTGTCAGCTTGTAATATGACTAGAGTTGTTGTTTGTGCTCATCTGCGCGCGCTGTGATGTAGGTGAAGTGACGATCTGCGTTGAATTTCATCAAAGGTCTAAACATATGAAACATGTTGGGTGTGATGCGTGGTGTAGACTGAATGGCATTCTTCAACTGAGTGTAGTAAGCGTGGAAGACAGCATTGGACTGCCACTGTTTGTTCATGTCGCTGGAGTACCACAGTGTACAGAACTTTGCGGCCAGTGGTTTGAAGGGTTCGATCTCTGGAAACGTGGCTCCCTCGGGCAGTTCCCACGCGATGAAAGCGATGAGTATGAGCAACCAGCTAAAGTGGAACTCATACCCTTGGTCCTGCGCTTGTCTACAATCAAGCTCTAGCTGATTTATAAGGTATTTTGCCCAGTTTATTTCTAGTCCCTCCGCGCACTTCCCTGCGAGGTCAACTACAAATCCGGTCACCTATGTAGGTTTGTTTTTTCGGACTAACTTTCCTGCGATCAGCTGGCAACCAAAACACACTGCTGCATTCTCAATGGAGGCTACCTTGTAACCTCGTGTGCCTTTCTCCAGATCGCCATATGTGTCTTTTATTCGTTGAGCGAGAGCGCGATCTGCGGTCTTTCCCAGGTAAAATTCCTGCGGGTTAGGGCCCTGCATGCTTAGCCCAGTGATCCGATTGATCAGAATCGGATCCACAGTGATGCGGTGGCCCAACCATAGGTATCCTCCGTGGTAGCAGGACAACAACAGTCTAACGCATGCATTTACTTCCTGATGCCTCCCGAAATGTGGAATCTTCATCACATTGAGGAGGGTTGACTGTGCAAGGTTATGGGTCCCTTGCTGCGGTACAATCTTGGGGTTCTTTCCTTTTGTAATAGTCAAATACTTGTGCGGGGCTAGCATACTGTAAACCTTACGATCTCCAAGGTTAAAATCACTAAATTTCAGCGCGGTGAGCTTCTCCTGGTCAGCATGAATTGCGCGCACCCCTTTCGAGAGGTACGCCGTGACGACAACATAGTCGAAGTCTCTGGGTACAGTGTCTCGATTCACTGGTCCGCTTAGTGGTGGGATATATTTAGGCAAGATGCTTGGGATCATTTTCACAGTGGCGAAGTCGTTTCCAAGCTTAGATAGTCTTTCCGAAGGTGGTCGGGATGGTCCTGCTCGAGCAGTGGAGGGGGAAGCTGGCAGTGCGCCCAAGGATGATGCATGTACACTTGTAGACATTCCGCGTTCTGACATGACTCTCTCAGTCATTAAATCAATTAGAACTTCTTCAACAATTTTCTCAGCAGCGCTGAGCTCGTCCGACATACAAACTTGGGTCAGCTGGCTCGGGTGCAAGAGGAATTCAGAGACTACAGTGAATAGTAGGGCAATGATCTCAGTGTAAGTAAAGCTCAGGGTTCGCGCTCAGATTCTCAGTTAGCAAAAAGTATTCTTGATGCGTGGTGTGATGGGTTAAGTAGGTAATCTCAGCAACGGTTTGCTTGCAACGGACATGGGGCCTTCATTAACTCCGTTCTATCCGTTCTGGTGCTATCCAATGGTCTAGTGGTAACCCATAAATGCTTTTCGATCTGTTCGGAGTGGCGGTCGAACGGGTATATCGGTTCCAACGGCTATATTGCTTCGTCATGGCGAAGTACTCTATGTCGTTGTTCTGATATCTTGGCGAAGCTCCAATTCTGCAATTCTTCTTGTTGCGAAGTATCCTCTAGAACCTCTTGTAACCTTACAGTATTAGCCCTTTTCTTTCTTAATTTCCTAGCCTTCTTCCCAGTGAGCTTCGTCTCAGTAATGCTTTTACCATTCTGATGTTTATCTTCTGTGGTCTTAGTTACTTCGCGATGTTGAAAGTCTTTCCTAGGGTTCCTTGATAATACTTCTTCTGTATCAAAGATAGGTATCTCGATCTTCTGCAGATCCTCAAGTGTTCTCTTAGCTTTGACATCGGAGTTGTGAATATTAAATATCTGCGATCTGCTCTTCTGTTCTTCAATCAAGTGCGCGATCCTTCTGGTCATAAAGACTTTTAACTCTTGCTTCTTCTGTTCCAAAACTTTTTCTTCTTCTTTTCGTCTGGCTTGTTCTCTATCGATCCAAGGTTTTCCTATGAGCATGGTAAACGGGGCGCTATCTTCAACAAATTTAATGATCTCAAAGTCTTCCTCTGTCGAAGTTCCATTGACAGTCATAGGTATCCGGGCAAGCCTTCCACATAGGTTTACTAGCTTTCCTCTGAAACAACTTGTTCCTCCTAGGGAAGGCCCATGGCAAGCTTTCCTATAGCTTCCCAAGTTCTTTCTGGCATAATGTTCACTTGTGTTTCTTCATCAAGAGTACAGTCAATGTCAAAGTCCCCTATTCTTGCTTCGATTTGCTCCTTTTCTTTGAAGATCTTTGATAGCCTAACATGTCGGTGGTCATTCAAGGTATCTTTCATCTGTAGCAATATCTTTTCTGATTCTTTCTGGGGTTCTACTATAATCTTGGTCTCTTGATCTCCTTCAGGGTTTGCTTGCTCCATATTCAGCTTCTCAAGTCTAGCAATCATTCTAGGGCAATCCAATATGTCATGGTCCATAGCCTTACAACAGAGGCAACTAAGTCTTCTCCCAGGGCATTCCTTAGCAAGATGTCCCGGTCTTCTGCAACTATAACAGAGGGTTAATCCTCTTTTTCGTTTAGATGTTCCCCAACTCCTTCTGTACTGCGCACCAGGATCATGGTGTCTAGCCTGTAAAAAACTCTTTCTAGGATCCTGCATCCACTTGTTAGTCCAAACATTCTTTCGATGCATAGGTATAACATATCTATCACTATCAAACTTTCTTTTATCTATTAATGCCCTAGTTTTGAAGCTAGGATAGAATCTATCAAACATACCTAGATCCATGCTTTAGAAACAATTTTTTTTTTCACTTATCTTACTTCTACAGAGCACAAAGCTTTCAAATCTAAAAACTTTTGACTATTCTTACCGTTATCAGAGCACAAAGCTTACATATCTTACCTTTTTTTCTGCAGACCTGAACTTTTCTTCTTCAGATCCGACCTCTTTTTTTGCAGATCTGACCTTTTCCCTTCAAATCTGACCTCTTTTTCTGCAGATCTGACCTTTTCCCTTCATATCTGACCTCTTTTTCTTGGCACAAAGCTTTGTAGGTCAAGTAGAATACTGCGCACTAGGGCAACAAACCTACGGACAGAGCTTAGTTCGCACAAAGCTTTTTCTTCTTTTGTTCCCAACAATCACAGTTCCTGTCCCGACAATGGAACCATTTGTTGGCACAGGGGCAGACCCAGGGTTCAACGCTCAAGAGCGCACCAACAAAACCCTAACTACCGGCCCTTTTGGCAACACCTGCGAAGCAGATGAAGTCTCACCCGAGGTAGAGGCAGGGGTGGTTGCAACCTTAGCTAGGACACAGATTTGTGATTATCTTGCTTACAGCGCACTTAGCATTAGTTATTCCTTAACATACATTCATTAATACACTTCGTCGAAAGAACAGAGCATCACAGTGAATACTTATACTAAGGATGATTCAGTACTTAGCCACAAAAATATAGGTTAGATTCAACAGATCAAGCACTAAGCATCTTATATATCAGATCTAACGTTCATTCATATATCATCAACACAGAGCATAACTAGATCTACTTAATCACATCAAGCACTTAGCCAAGAAAGAGATAAACACATTAGAGCGAAGCGCAAAGAACTATACACACAATTACCGTGGTTCACCCCCACCCTGGGGCTATGTCCACAAAGTCTTCTTTATATTATCTTGGTCAAGCAGTTACAACACAGAGCTTCAATGACCCTTACTTCGCACAGGACAGAAGATCTGTGCAGCTCACTAGATCCTTCTTCCTTGCTCTTGAGCACAAGACTACAACAAACTGCACTTAGCTTTCCGATCTCATGCACAGAGCACTCTAAGATACATCCGATCACACAGATCCAGTTACTAGCACTAAGCTTTCAGTTATACATCACGTAGATGTACTACATTACTATTACTAATATTCTCCTCTATTTACATTGCCTATTTATAGGATACAAAATGGGCCTAACCGTGGGTAAACCCACGGGCCGACATCCCTTTCCCGTTACATCAACCCAAAACCTTAAAATGGTCCCAAAAATAGGTCTTGCTTCCTTACTTTCCGCTTCGCGTTGCGCTCCTTCCTTGGCAAGCTGTTGCAGTCCCAAAAGTAGTTAATTATGACCAAGTATTCTTCAAAACTTGGTCAAGGGCCAACATTCACCTAGGCCGTATAAGGCCGAATTAGCTAGGCCATACAGGCTGTATTTGTTGGGTTGTACAGGCCGGATTTGCTGGTCCGTACAACACTGAACTAGCTGGGTCATGCAACGAAGAAGAGGGAAAATTTTTTGGCTGTAAGATTTCTCTGTTTTGCTGCTGTAATAATTTTCCTCTGAAGCCAATAAAAATCCCCTCTTTGTTGGTTTTCCCCACACTGGGGTTTCCAAGGTAAAAATAGTGTTAAATGTTTAAGTGCTTGGTTTCATTTTTCTGCTGTGCAAATGTGTAAGACCACAGTAGTTTTTTCTGTGCATAATTTTCAGATATAGAGAGTTAAATTTAAATCTGTGTTCTGATTATTGGCACACTAAATATGTAGTTGGGTTTTCAAAGTTTAACATAGTATTGGATCTCAACCTTTGAATACAAGAAACCAAGTGTGTTTCCAGGTATAAAACCAGCAGAGAAGGTCGAACAACCAAGGAGGGCGAGTGAGCTAGGGCATCAGTAAAATGGCAAATGAAGGGTTGAGATTCAAAGTCAAACTTGAGGGCGCTTCAAACTTCAGTCCATGGAGAGAGCACATAGCTCTGGTGCTAGAAGAAAAGGGGCTATGGGAGTTTGTTGAAGGAACCCCGGTACCTCCAGCTGATCCAACACAACTTGCAACTAATATCAAGAAGGATGTGAAGGCAAGAAGGATACTCATTGATGGGGTGAAGGACCACATAATTTCTCACCTGTCAGGAAAGAAGACAGCCAAGAGGATGTGGGAATCTTTGACCAAGCAGTATCAATCAGACAATCAGAGCAGAAAGATGATGCCTAGAGAAAAACTTAGGAGAACCAAGATGGCTAGGGGAGACACTGTTGCATCCTACCTCACCAATTTCACTCAGATCAAAGATGAGTTTGCAACAATGGGGGAACCTCTGGATGAGACTGAGCCGGTGAGAATAGCCTTGAATGGCTTCACCAAACAGTGGGACGTGTTTGTTCGAGGAGTAGTGGCACAGGAGAAACTTCCCAATTGGGAAAGGTTGTGGGACGATTTTACTCAGGAGGAGCTGGGAGTTGGGTCCTCACAAGCAAGCTAGCCAAAGGTCGAAGATGAGGAGAATCTTGCCCTAGCAGGCAAGGGAAAAACCAGAGCGAAAAAGGGCTCTAGTTGGGGTCAGACCTCAAAGGGTGAGAAGAGGAAGGATTTAAGCAAAGTAAAATGCTTTGGTTGTCACAAACCAGGACTCTATGCCAGCTAGTACCCAACCAAGAAGAAGGGTAACAAGAAGTCATAGATGGCAGCTTTAGCTTCAACAGAAGTAAATGATTTTGCAGCCAGATTTGAGAATGAGTTTTCACTCATTGCATGTCTTTCTAGCTCAGCCAATAGTGGAGTGTGGTATATTGACAGTGGTGCCTCTAATCACATGACTGGAGTGCATGACTACTTCTCCAATCTGAAGGAGGAGGAGATGGACCTCTACATTGAGATGGACAACAATGGCAAGTGTCGGGCAGCAGGCCATGGGGTAGTCACATTTTAGAGGGAGTGTGGGAAGCCACTGATCGTGAAAGACATGTTGTATGTTCCGGGGATGACGAAGAATCTGATTTCAGTTTCAGCCTTGGAGGATAGGGGCTACACGGTCACATTCCCGACATGGAGAGTGTACATTCGGCCCAAGGACTCTAAGATAACCAAAGTGATTGGAGTCAAGAGAGAGAAGTTCTATAGGATTTAGTTCGAGCCAGCCTAAGCATTGGTGAGTAGTACTTGTGACATGGAAGAGTTATGGCATAGGAGGATGGCACATTTGCATCATGGAGCACTCAACGTGTTCAAGGAGATAGTGACAGGCCTTACAAACTTCAGCACAGAGCATCGTGAGTAGGTCAAGGGGCATTCTAGATTTGATACACTCATACGTATGTGGGAGCATGTCTTTAGTATTCTTGAGTGGGTACGAGTATTATGTCACCTTCATTGATGACCATTCCAGGAAGACCTGGATCTATTTCATGAAGACCACGGAGGAGGTCCTCAGTCGGTTCCAAGAGTTCAAAGCTCTTGTTGAGAACCATGGGAACAAAGATCAAGACACTGAGATCTGATAATGGAGGTGAGTTCACCTCAAAGGCCTTCAAGGATTTTTGTGCAGGTGTTGGGATAAAGAAGGAGTTGACAACCCTTAGCAAAACGGGGTGGTGGAAAGGAAAATAGAGCCATAGTACGGGTTGCAAAGGCAATGCTATATGATCAGGATCTGCCTAGGTTCTTATGGGCAGAGGCTTGCAACATTGCAGTCTACATACATAACATGAGTCCTCACAGGGTGTTGGGGAGAAAGACTCCTGAGGAGGTCTTTACAGGGAAGAAAGAAGAGGTTGGACACTTCCGGATATTTGGATGCCTAGTCTACTATCATGTCCCTTCAAAGAAGAGGACGAAGCTCAAGGCCATTGCTGAGAAGGGTATCTTCGTTGGATACAATGAGACTTCTAAGGCATCCCAAGTCTACATTCCATCATTGAGAAAGACAGTTGTCAAGAGGGATATAAAGTTCAAGGAGGATAGAGCCCTTAGGAAGGCACATGATACTATTTCAGCAGTAGCAGGGGATCAAGATCTTGAGACTTAGAGGGATGAGGAGACACAAATTACAGGTACATGTGTTCATAATTCAGAGCAGGAGGCCCCTCTAGTTCAGGATACTCCTTCCACTTCGTGGAGTAGGAAGACTAGATGGGATGAGCATACTTTGAGAGAGGCTCAGGAATACGTGGGTGCTCCCAGGATTTCTGTCAAGGAGAGTAGAGCACCATAGAGATTTTCTAGCTACATGGCTCTGATGAGAGAATTGTTAGAGGTTGAGCCTTCCATCTTTTAGGAGGCATCATAGCAGCAGGTATGGCGAGATGCCATGGTGGAAGAATATGCTTCCATCATGAAGAATGGCATATGGGAGGTTGTGCCACAACCATAAAGGAAATCAATGATAGGCTCTGTTATCACACAGTTTGTAGATACAAGAAAGGCTAAAGAATAGTAGGTCAAACTGGCGAAACAAGAACCTTCCCCACCCAATGTCACCACAATGGGGAGGTTCTTTCTATTTGGGGAGGCTAGGCCCAGGGGAGACGTCCCCGGTAACCTGGGGTTTTGAAAGGGCAAAGGCTAACAGTACGAAGACAAATTTCCCCTTCACAGATTACCGCCAATCAGATAGTCTCGGCTAAAAAGCCAATAATAGAGTATAACCAAAGAAAAGAAAAGCACCTGCTTGAGACAACATGACAAGGAAACTAATACGTGCAATCTTGGTTAGTACTTCATATAAATCAACGACTATCTGATATTCAATATGAGCAATTTGAAAGTAAATGTTGACGAAGTCAATGTTTACAAAATAGCAATAGCAGTAATGTCACTTCACCAATAAATACTAGAATGATACAACATTCAATATGACAAATCACTTCTTAACTCAATTAATGCCTTCAACTACCATTCAATTGCTCACAAGATGAAACGTTGCTACAACAAAGATGAAATATTCAAAGATGACGTCAACAACTTAGGGTTAGTAGGTTAGGGTTAGTGTAGTTAGGGTTTCTACTTCAAAAGGTTTGAGAGTGTTTAGATCCAATTCTACTTCAACACTGGAGGTCTTGGGATCAGTGCCTTAGGGTAGAATGGAGTCAATAAGTGAAGGACGCACAGGTTGAAGGAGACAAGAATTCAAAGGACTAGAGGGAAAAGTTTCAAGGTGCTGCTAAAGCAGGGCCTCAAAGATAGAACCCTAGGGGAGAGAGGCTCACTCCGGTGTTGCAAAAGCAAGGCCTCGTGCTCTCTCCTCCTTCCTGGCAAACAACTAGCTTAGATGAAGCACAAAATCAAGACAAGAAGGCTTAATGAGGGAGAGTGTTGCTACAGCAAGGCTCTTTCATCAAACCCTAAAGGAAAAACAACCCTAAGTGTAGATAACCTTAAGTTGTTGACGTCATCTTTGAATATTTCATCTTTATTGCAGCAACGTTTCATCTTGTGAGCAATTGAATGGTAGTTGAAGGCATTAATTGAGTTAAGAAGTGATTTGTCATATTGAATGCT
>ML779164.1:615389-627444 GCA_009831015.1 Picea engelmannii
CAAGTCTGGCTGAGAAGAAGAAAAGATGGGCCCTCAAGGGCCATGCTCAAGTCAATCTGCTCTCGTACTCCATGTCTAGGACCATGTGGGCCTCGAGACATGATCTCCTAGTTATCCCTAGATATCGGGGATAACAGACCCTACCTTATACAGACATTTGATTGGCTCTCTCATGTATCTGGTCAATACCAGACCAGACATTTGTTTTACTGTTAACACACTCGGTCAGTTTATCGTTGAGTCGAGGAGAGCACACTATGTGGTAGCAAAACATGTGTTGCGCTATCTACATAGCACTGTGGAGTATGGACTGATCTATGTCCAAGGAGATGGAGTGAAGGTGATGGCATATACAGATGCAGACTGGGCAGGCAACATAGTTGATAGGAAAAGCACTTCAGGGTGTTGTTTCAACTTGGGATCAAGAGTTGTGTCTTGGTTCAGTAGGAAACAAAAGTCAATAGCATTGAACTTTGGAGTGGCAAAGTACATGGAAGTCATCTTAGCAGCATGTGAGGCCATTTGGCTTCGAAAACTGCTCATGGGATTGTTTGGCCAAGAGTTGGAGGCGACTGTCATACACTGTGATAATCAGAGATGCATCAAGCTCTCTGAAAATCTAGTGTTCCATGATAGATCCAAACATATTGAAATCAAATTTCACTTCATCAGGGACTATGTTTGGAAAGGGACAGTGAAGCTATAGTATGTACCTATAGATGAGCAGGTTGCAGACATCCTCACAAAGGCCTTGATGAAAGACACGTTTATTTTCTTCAGAGACAAGTTGGGGGTGGTGCAAAACACCTTCCTCGCTAAGAGGGAGTGTTAAAATTGTAGCTTGAAAGGTGTCTTTGCATAGGCCTTGTGTCCTGTTATCGCACAAGTTGTAGGTTGGGCAAAGCCCGACCCAACCACTAAATAGCAACAACTAAGAGGCCAGCTACCCACTGTCACCTTAGGCAGGTGTCCCCGTCACTTTAGAGGTGAGGTAGTCACCTCAAGGTGGGATTCCTGATGACCCTAGGGGGGATGAGATGAAGATGGAGGAAAGATGGAGATAAAGTCCCTAGAGGTCAAATCTAAATGATGTGAAAGGGTTGAAATGAAGTCTTGGGAAGGTCCAAGGGTTGCCAAGTAAGTTGAGTGACTTGCCAAGTGTGAAAGCCTGCCCGAGACACAAGGAAAACCAAGCATATAGTGTAATATGTTAGTTGGACAAGAAAGTTAAGCTTGTTGTCCCTAATTTGCAGAAACAATAAATGATATATATCAGCTTAATAAAGATAACAAGGGCTGCAAAATAAGTGCTAAGTATGTGATAAATAAACAAGAGATAAAGCTAGTGAAAGTTGTTGGATTTTCCTTATTTATAGAGGATTAGTGTTACTAGTGTTCTTTTACTTCGTTACCAAGAGACAGAAAAGAACACAAGAGATTTATCTTGGGAAAACCCCAAATGGGGGAAAAACCCAACAACCTTTCTTAGATAGATTCTGTTCACAAAGAAAGTCCAATCAGATAAACCCTAGCACAAGTGCTAGCTTAACCAGAAATACCACCCCAGCTGCAGCAGTAGTACCATACAAAGGTAGCTCACCTCCTCAAGGAGTAGCGCACAAGAGAGAGATACCAAAACACTGAACAAGAATAAACTGTGCAGGTGCAACTACTGCGTCACCTCCTCCAAACTTGCGCCTTGCTTCTGTGTAGCTGGGAGAGTGTGAGATTTTATTACAAGAAGTTGCTACTATTTTTCTTCTTTGGGTCTAATCAAGGTGACTTTTGCATACCTATTTCCCTCATCTTTGAACATAATGGTCTAAATGTGGATATTTTCCCTAGTAAATGGGGTTGCTTGTTTATGGTCCGATCAGGGAAAGAATAAACATATGTCCATTTTTTGTCATAAGGAGGGATATGTCTCCAAGTCTCTCATGGTTTGTCTTTATCTAATTGAAGAACTTGCAAGAATAGCAACTTGCAACAGTGATCTTTTAGACAATACTACATTGCTTCGAGGAAAGGGCTTATGGATGCATATGGAGAAACCCCTTCCTCCTTGTTACTGCCTAAAATCTTGCCAAGGGAAAGTCCCATCCTGCGAGGGATAGCTTGGGGCAACGGATAGGCAAGCCGCCTAGTGTCACCTCAGCAGCCTTGCCTCTACTCTTTAAGGCTAGGGTTTCTAACCTAAGGAGGGTTTTCCTATGGGGTCAATACTAAGTCCTATCGTTTTATTTGGATGGGAGAGGATAAGGACTTGGTTTGACTCAAGGTTGACTATCTTCTCTAAAGGGACAATGAAGAGAAGACAATGCTTAATAAATGCTTGAAAGTGAAAGCTTGCTTATAGGTGTATCAATTTGCCAAGTACACCAATGGCCAATGAAATGCAAAGTGAGATATCCAATGTAAATTTTGCAAAAGTACAAGTACTTGTATATCATGTGCACATATGTATTTCTTTATAGACCATTCATCAATATTTAATGGAGGAGCGAAGTGTAAAGTATGCAAGTATTGGTATATTATATCAATGAGACATTAAACTTGCATACAAGTATCCATCCATGATCACTTATAGACCAGGATTTATTAAAGATGCAAAGCACATGGATCAAATGTAGGTGTAGTCGGTTTGAAACTTAGAATACATATGATATCAAAATATGAAATATACCATCAGACTTCCAATCAGCAGAGAAAATAACAGCAGTTATATCAGAATTGCTACCACAGCTTATGCCATGAACCAAATAAGATATCAATGCTGCAGACAAGCACAATATATCTATCTATCTATCTATCTATCTATATATATATATCATCAGAGACAATTTACATAAGCATATGCAGAGGTCCAGATTGCAAAGTATATGTGTCAACTGTATTAGGTTCCATAATTAATTAATTCGTTTGTACCACAGGGATGCATGGAAATGTTTAGATCAGTAAACATACATCAACAGCACTCAAACTTCACTAAACTCTGCATGTAGTATGGTTCATCTTGTACTATGGACTCAGGGCTTTGACTGTAAGAAACCACAGAGAAGTCAGATTTCAAAGCAGCATATATATGAGGAACGATAGGCTCCTTTTCAAAATCGTTGACATGCATAGGGTATTTTCATACCTCTAGGGATTGTAGGAAGCCATAAAATAGCAAAACGCTGTCCCAATATTCAACCTTACACCCTCTACTTTACTCACTGTGTAATTCTGCAGTTTGGGACAGTCAAAGATAGAGATGTAGGGAAGCAATCTAGAGGCAACGATGGGGTCACCTATAGGGTCGTTGGGGCTCCTTTGTGTCCTGTCAAAGTGAGAGAGTTAAAGGGAGCCTTCAAAACGTTAACAAGGAGGAGGGTTTAGATGGCATACTGGCAACCTTTGTATCTGCAGCAATGGACAGCAAGCAAACCCTTGGACAGCAGGAAACGCCAAGCACTTGGAGCGGGTCGTTGCACCCTTTACTCCATTGTTTTGGTGGCAAGGATAGTTAGAAGCATTGAAACCCTGCAACGTTGCTCAAATGGGGTGCCTTTAACCCTTATCCAAATTCACATACATTCAGAAACTTCAGAGATAAGACAGCAAGCAATCAAGGCATTAATGGCTCGAAAAGACCTTCCAAGCATGGCTATTAGGGCTGCACAAAAAGATAGATCAGATCTGATGTAAAGGTGCAAATTAAATCCCTAGGGTTTGATTTTATAGATAAACAATTGAAAACACGAATGGATCAAACCCTAAATGCTAACAACAAGATATTCAATGAAGGATGATTAGCATCAATGAAAGATATGACAATGAAGTGCAAGGCAATCTAGCATGTAGATAATGCATGGTGAAACCCTAGATTGCAAACAAAAAAGAAAAAAGGACAAAAAGGAAAAGTCGATTTGGGTTTTTTGGTGGATGAAGACAATGATAGACTAGTGCCTTGGAAGGCTATGGGGTCACTATGTCAAATCAAGGTAAAGTTTAGGGTTTAGGATGAGACAATGTTGATGGCACTCAGAGGATTGCCCTTCAAGTGTTGCCTAGTGCTAGAAGGTTCCCTTCAAGGTTGGATGGGAGGATTGGTTCATGAAGAAACCTCTATCAGTACTAGTAAGGTGAACTCAAAGGTTGGCCAAGCAAAAGGACAGAGCTCTAGGACGTCCTACCTTAATGAAATGAACAACAACTTCAATGATCAAAGGGCGAAGGTTAGAAGATCTTATCTTGAGAACCTTTCCAAGTGGAGCGTTTCACCCTTCTTTGGCCTTGTAGTAGCCTTTGTTTTCCAACAAACCCTGAAAAGTGCTTATCTAAACCTTGAAAAATACTAGCATTCACTCAAGAAAAGAATAGATACACAAAGAAGTCCTTAAACAAGTTTTCTCATTAATCTCCAATGATTTTAAATGGAGGACTCTTCCTTTTATAGGTGAAGATCCTCCTCAAATACAATACAATACAATGTGCTAGCTCAATACCATGAGCTCAAAACCATTACCCCGGTCAAAACCATGGGCAAATACAACAAATGACATAACAAATCCCATAAAATGATAATGCCATGTTCATATAACGTATCCCAATGCAAATGGCATGAATCCCAATGTTTGTAGATATGATCATATATGAGTACATGTGCCATAGATCTCAAGGCATGGTACACGTATCCCAATGCACAATACCCACTTGAAGTGATGGGTCTATCCTCTTAGCAAGCCATTAAATGGTAGCACCTGGTGACATCTCTTAACACAACATAACAAATAGGGATTAGTTTTAATACTTTCCTAAGTCTTACCAAGGAGAACAATATTAACCCTTATACATGCACCAAGTCCTAGGACAACTCATATTTCCTAAGTACCTAGGTGAAAGATAGGTAAAGATGAATAATAATGATGAAAGGGAAGGGGAAAGAAGTTCATGTGATGACCCTCAATGGCTTAGACATGCATAGGCCTTTTTATTCATTTATTCATTCATCTAGCTTTCATGAGCTAGGATTTTTATATAATGGCCTTTGAGAGGGAGCTTAGCATTGAGTTATGTGTCCTTGGCACTGTTTCTTACTACCCCCTTATGCCTTTTTCTATAAGTGTTTAGTTTATCGAACAAGTCCCTTTTTCTTTAGATATTCATAGACAAGCTAGGGACTAGGGGCATTGGCCTCATAGTGAGGTGGCATTGCTCAAGCTTTATATTTTGGCTTTTGACTTTAGCTCTTCACCTTTTAGCCTTATTGGTTTTATTGATCCAGGCTTTTGTCATTTGGACCTTTTCTTTTGACCTTTGAGAAATCATACATGACTAGGACATAATTTTTTATATGGATGGAATGAATGATACAGGGGAGATGGAAAATGAGTAGCATGGTTAAGATGTGGAAAACGTTGTTTAGGTTAAGTACCCAGTAGTACAGATTAACTCAAGAAATGACACACTTCTAAAAGAAAACATGTTCCCCAAGGTACTACGAGGCAAATAATAAAACATGTAATGTTATGAAGTGCTAATAGATATCGTTAGGTGTTTACCACGTTTATGATGAAGTAAGAAATTATATCATCACATCCAAATGAACATTGACATGTGGACTATCAAAATGAAGCATATTGAAACCATATTATACCATCCATAGTGCATCTGTCTTCTGAGAAGTGAGGGATGAAGGTAAGCTATACCATGACTAAGCTAACACGATCATATATTTGGTAAAGATCAAGAGAAACATTGTCTAGATTTGGAGAAGATGAGCATGACATCTCATGCAAGCAACAACATGACACTCTTGTGAGGGTATCTGAAAAGTTGTCACCTTTGAGGGGGTAACACTCCTAATATTCAAGCTAAATTTCATGGATACCCACACCCAAGGCAAGGGTGCCCGAACTCAACCTAGGTTCCCCTCTCCCATACTGAATTCGGGAATGGGGACTTCATGTCACGAACCCAAACGAACTGATTTCTTCAATGAAGATCTAGGTTCTTCCTAGTAGGTAAGTATGGACATCAATGCAAAATAGGTACTTGAAATGTGATTTTGGGTGCTTTTGGGTACTCCAAGGACATGTCCTCTACAAAAAAAAAAAATGTTTTAATTTAGAAAATGCCCAAAATTGCAAGGATAGGGTTGGGCTTGTTGATATTATGGTAGTTGTGGAAGGTATTAACCTCTACTTGTAACCTTTGACAATACTAGAATATTCCTGGAAGCAAGAGAAACCCTAAACAGATGTATAGAAACCCTAGAAGACATGTCGGCTCAATAAAAGAATTAATCTTTAAGTGTTAACCTCTAAAAGAAGAAGTTGTCTTGGACAGTTGACAAAGAGAACTATAAATAAGAGGGCGCTAGAGCTCATTTGTCACTCTTACTCTCACAACTGCATAAGACTAGTGGTGTACAAGTTTGGAGAGGGAGTGTAGCGGCAGCTGCTGCAACTGGGATTTTTGGCTTTTGATTGGACTTTTCTCTTGGTTATGGTTTGGACTTTCTGCTTGGTCTTTGGTTATTCTTTCTTGGTGCACTAGCCTTGGAGAAAGGTGCGCTACCTTGTTTGGCTATTGTTCTGCTTCCGAAATTATTTTGTCTGTCAAGGTTAAGGTGCTCGAGAGTGGCCTTTGGTTGGGTGACAATATTGTTATATTGTCTATGGAAAAACGAGCACATCTCTTTATTTCTAACAGGTTATGGGCCCACACTATCTTCAGACAGTCTAACAACTGGAAGATAGATTGGGAAGGTATTTGTTAAGCTCGTTACAACACCAGTTACAGCTGCAACTAGGTTTTCTGATTATGCAGCTGCAACAAACCCTAACCCTTTTGTTTGGGCACTTATGATGAAACGTTTGACCTAATTCATTGACATCCTAGTGCGCCCTAGCCTAGCGCACCTCTTGGTACTCTCAGCTAGCAAAAATGTCAAGTTTGAATCTTTGGTCAAAGTCAAAGTCAAAGGTTGACTTCTGGTCAAATTGATTTTGTGATTAAAGTTGAAATTTTAGAGCTTCTAGCTTGTTCTAATCATTGAATCTTTTGATTGAGTTTCTATTCTCTTCTTGTCAAGAAGGTATCTAGTTTTAGATTGGAAGACAAGCTAGACGATGCTACAAGGTTTCAAAGGTATGCACTTGTATATGCTATATAAGTTATATCATCTAGCAAAACATGAGTGTGTTTGCAAGGAAAGTACTAGAGATCTTGTCGAAGCTGTAATTTTGGATTCAGTGCATTCAGAAGAACAAGCGCATCCTCCATAGCATTTGAGGCTTCAGGTTCCAAGTTTGATTAAATTGTTAAGCTTCAAATTTGTGTATATCAAGGGTGATAGTTGCTACAGTACAAATTGTGAAAGCAGTATTTGAAAGATTCTATTATTGCTAGGTGCAATGAATACTTGACTGCATATGAATACTATTGATACTGATGCTTATTGTACTTGTTCGCAAGTTGAACTAACATCTCCTCTAGATAGATATTTCTTGTATGCTCTTGTTGTTCTTGTTTCGGGCAGGTACCCTTGTGAAATATGCTTGATGAACAATCCTTGCAGAAGCTGTCATAGAAGAAGTTTATAAGGATGACACAACTGCCAGATGGGAAACAATCAAAACAGATAGAAACAAACTTAAAGAGACTTAGAGGAGTCAGACTCGAAGGAAGTCAGAATCAAAAGGAAACCATAACAGGCTTGTGACACTTTGTAGAAAGCAAAGAGAGATGCAACAGACAAAAGCATGGACTCTCTCAAATGGAGGGCGCTGATCACAAAATTACAAAAGAAGAGCATGCATATTGCTCATGCAGGCATGAAGTCGGGATTAGGAGGGAGATAATCCCCAACGATATGATCCATTGAAGAAGAATCCGTAAAGACTATGAAGTATCTATTCATGTTCTTCATTGGAAGTAACAACCATCATAAGCAACACTTGCTTAGTTTGACTTTAGAAGAAGTCTTCGAAAAAAAAGCCTTGAATATCCTTGGTTGTCTATCTACATTCATGTTCCTATGGCAGAAGGTTGGAGCCTTCAAGAAAGAAGGGCATGTAATCTATAGAAGATTCCATGGACTCCAACATTGAAGAGAAACATGAGGAAGAACATGAAGACTCCAAGAAAGAAAGAAAAGTCAGAACAACCAATTGAACCAAGTTTGAACCTGTTAGAATATAGAAGATGGTGTGCTCGTTTTACCATTGACGATACCTTCGTCACCCAACCATAGGCCGAAGCCTCCCTCCGAGCACCTTAACCTTGACTGAGAATTCCTTCGAAAGAAAACCCTAGGCTAGATAGCCAAACAAAGGGTAGCGCATCATTCCCTAAGGATAGCACATCACAAAAAGCTGATCAGATAGTGAAAACCCTAGCCAAGAGATATTCAAGCCAATACTGAGAACTAGCTGATGCTGCAACTACGCCTGCAACTCTCCTCCAAACCTGCGCACAAGACTGCAACTGCAGTGCGCACCAACTGGGAAAACTGCAATTCTGAGATGCTACAAATGAGAACTGGCACCCTGTATTTATAGTAGTCCTGCCAGTTTTGCTAGGGCCGACTTCTCCTTCTAGATAAGTGTCTGTTCAGTATATTATTATTATTTCTGGCCGACTTCTTCTCTTGGAGGCTAATAGCCTAATATAAATTATCTTCTTGAGCAGACAAGGCTTCTAGGGTTATTAGCGAACTCATTAGGGTTTCTCTTGCTTCCCGGAGTCTTATATTCTCGTCAGGTTCACACGTGGAGGTAAATACCTCCCGCAGCTACCATAATATTAACACTCCCTCCTAGCTAGAGAGGTATTTACAGGTAATGGACTTGAGCACAAAATATAACATTTACTCGGTAGCATCAATATAGTCATCTAGACTACTTCATGACTAGATCATGAGCATCACCATCATCATCAGCTGCATCATCTCTCGAAACCATACTTCATCTGAGTAATTAGATATGATGCTGGATAAGTCACTCTCACCATAGAGTGATACAAGAGGAGTAAGAGCTCTGAACTGTTTTCCGTCTGGAAAATCTCTGTTCATCATCCATCTGAATGATCATTATCTCCAATAAACTGTTGATAGTCTTCAAGGCAATTAGAACAAGGATAGAACACACCTGTGTCTATTCATAGTAGTATATAACTACAATTCAGTGGTTTACTACCACATCAAGTAACACACAAGTACTTGATCAACAACGTATGGTTGCGAACAGTGAAACATATTCACCACAGTAGTCCTCATCTACTGTCATACAGTCTTCATAACAAACATCTGATAGCAGCCTGCATAGAAATAATGTTATGATAAAATGGGCCAATCTTTCACTCACGTTTGTGAGATCTGAAAGAATATCTGCCTCACAAACAGTGGAACATATCCACCACAGTAGTATATCTCTATTGTCTATAACAATCATCTGATGCCATCCTGCATAGAAAAATATTGTTAAAGATAAACTGAATGCTCTGGGCAGATCTTTCACTCACGTTTGTGAGATCTGAAAGAATGTCTGCCCTCATCAGCAATGGGCTATCTGCCCTATTCTTCACAAACAAGGAAGAAGGATTATTTCTGATTTCTGAGCCTGGACCATTTCTCACCCTGGGCCATTCTTCCTACACTAATTAAAGTGCACCCTGGACAAAATGTATAAACCCTAAGAAATGTTTGGACCATTCCTCACCCTGGGCCATTCTTCCGACACTAAACAAAGTGTAACCTGGAGAGAATGAATCTGCCCTAAGGAATGACTGTCCCTGATTGTTGAGCCTGGACTATTCCCCACCCTGGGCCATTCCTCCGACACTAAACAAAGTGTAACCTGGAGAGAATGAGTCTGCCCTCGAGGAATAACTGTCCGGACCATTCCCCACCTTGGGCCATTCTTTCGACACTAAACAAAGTGTAACCTAGAGAGAATGTATAACCCTTGAGGAATGTCTGTCCTGCATCAACCTCCAAAACGGATCATTCTTCGAAACTGCTCACAACTGTGAACTTCAAAAGAATGACTGCCTGGCGAGGCAGACCATTCTACTTGACCACTACTCAAGAGTGACTGCCAAGAAGAATGACTGTCCTAGACCACTCCCCATGTTAACCACAATGGAAAGTAGTTGTTTATGATACATCAACAATCAGTTTGCCTCCCATGTTAACTATAATGGGAAGTCACTGTCCGTTAGAAATCTCAATCCACTTTCCGAACAGGAAAGCATCTGTCCAATCTGGACTATTTTCAAAGATAAATGCTCCCTCCTAACTGGAGAGTTATTTAAATCACAAAAATAAATGTTTTTCAAAAATGTTTTTTTGTACCTTCTCTTAGCTTGGAGAATCTTCTCGATCCCCGTCTTTTCTTTGAAATATACGAACTTGATTCTGGATAGAAGTTTTGTCAGGATATCTGTTGTCTGCTTAACAGTGGGAATATACTCGAGCTTTACTTCTCCTTCCTGGACTTCATCATGGATAATGTAATGATAGATTTCAAATGTACTTTAGTCTGGAATAATGTGAAGGCTTCATGTAGATCTGAACGATAGAGTATATCATAGTTGGAAAGTTGGAATATATCTATGTGGCACTTCTTCTGTCATCATGAGATCTGATCTTTTGAGTAGTCCACACTTCTGCTGTGCACTGGAGGTTCTCCACCAAGTTGTCTTCTTCTTATCTGCATACATGAGTCTCTTTCTGGTATGCCTCAAAGTCTTGGGATTGCTCTTCATACGCTTCTTTATTCAATTTCTCTGGAGAATATTCTTTGTATTCATCTGATGTAGAACTCCGACTCATGGATGTTGCGGATGATATAATGACTTATATAGAGATAAGTCTGGTGTACTGGAACAATCAATCATCATAGTCTTCTCCCTCGATATGAGAGAACCTCTGGTTCTAGATCTCGCAATGCTTTCATTCATAAGTCTTCCATACACTGTTCTTCATCACAACTTTCAGTTCTTCTGCTTGATTGCTTTCATATTAGTCTTGGTAATCTTGTGATTATTGATGTAATGACTGGTTGTTCTGGCTTTTCTTTCTTTCTTGGAATCTTCATGTTCTTCTTCATGTTTTTCATTATCTCTTGGATTCATGGAGATTCCATGTTCTAGAGATTCCACTTCTTCTTTTCATCATAGGATCACGGATCTAGATGGACAACCAAGAATACTTTTAAGGCTTTTCTTCGAAGAGGTCTTCTTCTGCGGTTGAGCTGGACACGTACTGTTTTTCATGGCTACTACCATGGATATATACATTTCATCATCTTCAATGGATCATAGGATTAGCTCCCTTCTAACCCTTTCTTTATGTAAGAGTGCATATAATCGGCTCCCTTCGTCTGATAGAGTCCATACTTCCATCTGCATCCTTATTATCTTCTACAATATATAATAGAGTCCACGCTTCCATCTGCATCCTTATAGAGTCCACGATTCCGTCTTGTTGTCTTCTACAAAATGTCATAAGTCTTTTTCCAATTTCTTCTCAATTGCTGACTTCTTTCTGTCTTTGCTTCTTCTAAGTCTCTTCAAGATTGATTCTGATTTTGGCTTATCTTGTAATAGATATATTTCATCTTTCCTTGTATAGTAATCCTTATTTTGTTGTTCTTCCATGGATATAGTTCTTCTTGGAACATTTTATCTTTCTAAGAGATAGATATACAAGATATGTACAGAGACGATGTAAACAAGATATGTACAAGAAATAAGAAGAGTGTTGTTACCTTTTAATAGAAGAAGTCTCTTACATCCTGTTTAGTCTTCTTTGTAGGTTCCTTTTCTTCGGCAATCGATGCTTCGTGTTTCTCCTTACTTTTCTTTAGCTCGGGACACTGATTCCTGTAGTGATCGTACTTTTGATAGTTGAAGCACTATATTTCTGAAATGTCTTTCTCTTGATTTGGCTTCCTCCTTGAACCAAACTTCCTTTTGTTCCTGAAGTTCTTGAATCTTGCTGTGAAGGCTTGATCATTGTACTTCTTTTGAGGTTTCTCTTTTGCATTGATCCTTGATTCTTCTTGAG
>ML779164.1:640367-656180 GCA_009831015.1 Picea engelmannii
TGATGCAAGCCCAGGCCGGTAGTGATGGAAGCTGCTACTGCTGACAGGACAAGTCTGGCTGAGAAGAAGAAACATGGGCCCTCCAGGGCCATGCTCAAGTCACTCCTGCTCTCAGTACTTCATGTCTAGGACCATGTGGGCCTCGAGACATGATCTCCTAGTTATCCCTAGATATCGGGGATAACAGGTGGCTTCATTAACCTTTGAACAATTCTGCTATGAGTTCTTGTTCTAATGTTCGGTCATCTTTGGAGCCTTCTGCTCCTTACAATCAATCTTCATATGAGAATACTTTGAATCTCAAAAGATAGCTTCTTCTTCATCTTCTTTGGTACATGAATGTATATGGTCATGTACATAGTCTGCTTCATATCTCATCTAATATGTTGCCTTCTGCAACCTTCACTATAGCTTCTTCAGGGTCATCACCTATGACCTGAAACAAGATCAACAAAAACAACAAGCAAGAATAATACTCTTTTGATAATAGTAGATAACACAATAGCACAAATAATCATCACCAGTAGCTCCTTTAGAGCTATCACTTGTGACCTATCTGAAGCAAAGATCAAAAGTAAGAAAAACAATATGAAATGAGGTCAACACTCTTATAGTGTCGTGATCGAACATTCCTCCATGGCAACCTAGAACTTACACAAGAGGTTTCTCCTGGAGGAGATGTTAGTTGTATCAGGCAAATAATTACATTAAGCATTTATCTCAATATGCTCACATGCTACCAAGTATAATACTTTCAAGAACTGCTATCTCAACTATAGTGTTTACTTGTAAAGGGGTAGTCATCAACTTGTCAAGTGCAACTTTGAATCTTATCAACTTAATTAATCAAACCTAGAACCTGGCGCCTTGTCCTCAAGAATGAGTGTGTTGCTTTTCTTCCAAGTCTCCTTCACTCAAGATGACGAGTGCTTTCTTCAACCTATCTTATGTACTAAGACAATATGCTATCTTGACAGAAGGTTGGGTTAGAGGGTAAACTCTATGATCTCAACTTTAATCCATCTAATACCTTGACTTTAATTTTTGACCAAAGGTTAGTAAGATGGTCATAACTTCAACATGCAACATTGATCAAATTAATGTCATAACAAATAGATGCATATCAGAATAATCAAACCTGGGTTGCATTATTCCTCTGAATGTGCTGGATCTTGAGATCGTTCTCGATCTATGGCAAGAGATCCCTTCTCCTGCAAATACCCTTTAAAGCTTAACCATTTAAACATATGTGAGTACATACCTCTGATAGCATTTGTAGGTAGTGGCACCATCTGGCAGCAGCAGTAATCATTACCAACTCTTAAAAACTTCAAGGGTGACTGCAACTGGTTCTACGACTGATACTTCAACTAATACTGCAACTGGTTCTGAGACTGCAACTTAGGGTTTTATGAGGAAACCCTAATTTTTCAAACTTCAAATTTTGAAATTTTGATCCAGGGGATAGATGCGCTGAGCTGAAGCGAGTAAGCTGGTGCAGTTAGATTTCTGAAAATCCAAATTTTACCCCCTCAAACTTGACCAGCGGATTTCTGGACTGGTGCTTCTGGTTTTCTGGTACATCTAGTACTTGTGAAAACTAGGGTTTCACTTTCCGGGAGATCTACCCACTGAAAAGGTGTGCTGAAGGTGCCAAAGAGTTCCTTGGGCTAGTGCACACTTTTCTAGATGACTTTGAGGTTGAAAACCTTCTTCAATAAAAAGCCATAACTTTCATGTACGACAACAGTGACGTTTTTCTTCTTCTTGTGAAAGATACTCTCTTTAGCTTAGCTATGATACCATGTTAAGGTTTAAGCTATTATTAGGTTTCTTTTCAATTCACTAGATAACCATAGCATAGATAGGATCACTGAGAAATACACAATCACAAGAGACACATCATTTATCCTGGGAACCCTTCATGGGGGAGAAAACCCAGCAAAAACTTCCTTAACATAGATAGCCAATACAATTCCAAGAGAATAAACCAAACAATACATAAATTCCTCTCCCAAGTATGCACCTCTCTCTCTCTTCCTTCTTCTCCAACTACAACTCCAAACTTGCGCTCTGATGAACAAGTGAGTGTGTGTATAAATGAGGCGCTAGCCTCTCTTATTTATACAATCTGGCAGGCGCTAAACTGAGGTGTCTTTTCACTGGCAGGGCTGACTTCTCAATCTGGGTGGTTATAACCACTTTAATATATTCTGGGGGCTGACTTCTCATTTAGCATATTACAATTAGGGTTTGACCAATCCGCAAAAGGGGATTTGGTCATTTACAATACCCGACATGATCAATCCGCAAAAGGGGATTGATCTAATGAACAATACATTAATAATAAATGGAATACTCTTTGCAGTTACATTATTTCAACATGTTTCAGTATGAGCTTTGCCATGATGTCATTGGCTAGCAGGAAACAGAAGTCTGTTGCACTCAGCACTGTAGAAGCAGAGTATATTGTAGCTTGTGATGCTTTTACGAAAGCAGTGTGGCTCCCTAAGCTAGTTTCTGGATTGTTTGATCAGGTGTTGGATTTGACTGTGATATATTGTGATAATCAGAATTGTGTGAAGCTTTTAGAGAACCCAATGTTCCATGACAGGTCGAAGCACATTAAGATCGAATACTATTTTCTCCATGATAGAGTCCAGAGGGGAGAAGTGCTTCTCCAATATATCTTCACAGTTGAGAAGATATCAGATATTTTGGTAAAGCCTCTGTCCAAGATGAAATGTTTGCGTACTTAAGGGACAAGCTGGTACTCGTGGAGATGACTTCCTTGTTAGGAAGAGATTACTCCCAGGTTGGGAGGGAGCACTGATATGTTATTGATTTATGGGCAATCAAATTTGGAAAATGGTCCAGGTTGGGCAGTCACTTCCAGTCCGGAAAGTGGCCCAAGATTTCTGACGGACAAGCATTTTCCAGTTCGAAAAATGGTCCAGATCGGACAATCATTTTCGTAATGAAAATGGTCCGATAGATTGTTGATGTACCATAGACAATGATTCCCCTTGTGGCCAGTGTGGAGGAATTGTCTAGGACATTCATTCTTCTTGGAAGTGACTTTGAGTAGTGTCAAGCATAATGGTTCGCCTCTCTGGGCAGTGATTATTTTGAAGTTCACAATTGTGAGCAGTTTCGAAGAATGGTCCGTTATAGGAGGTTGGTGCAGGACAGTCATTTCCATAGGAAATGGTCTGGATAGTCATTCCCTAGGGCATAATCATTCTCTCCAAGTTGCACTGTGATTAGTGTCGGAGGAATGGCCCAGTTAGGTGAATGGTCCAGGTTCAGAAATCAGGGATAGGCATTCCCTAGTGCAAACTCATTCTCTCCAAATTGCACTGTTATTAGTGCCGGAAGAATGGCCTAGTTAGGTGAATGGTCTAGGCTTAGAAATTAGGGACAATTATTATTCTATGCTTGGGAAGAATAGTCCAGATAGCCCATGGTTGATGTTTTTACTTTCCGAGGGAAAATTCTCTTGCAGATCTCACAGATGTGAGTGGAGGAATGGCCCGGATGACTCAGTTTGTATCATGATATTGTTTATGCAGGTTGATATCAGATGATATGATTGTTGTGAAGACTGTATGTCTCTAGACAGTAGTTGTATGCTACTGTGGTGGATGTGATCCACTGATAGTGACTATGTGTCACTAGTTAGTAGTCGTGTGCTACTAGGAGTGATTGTGTACCACTGGGTAGTAGTTGTGTACTACTATGGATAGACACAATTGTTTTCTATTGGATGGCATTGTTTTGATTGTCATGGAGACTACCACTAGTGTTGGAGATGATTTTCAGTGTGTTGATGGATAGACATTCTACAGGTGGAGAATGGTCTAGGAAGAACAAATTGTTGGTGGATAGACATTCTCCTTGTAGAGAATGGTCCAGGTTAACAGGTTGTTGATGTACCATGGACAACTATTCTTCTAGGACGTATGTCTGGATTAGAAGAATGGTCTGTCTCATTGAGTTCACAGTAGTGACCAGAGTGGAGAGATTGGTACAGGATAGACATTTTCCCTGAGTTCACAGTAGTGGCCGGAGGAAAAATGGTCCAGGTCAGTCATTCTTCTAGGACGTATGTCTGGATTAGAAGAATAGTCCTTGTAGCCCATGGCGTGGCTTCCAACATTTGTTGGAACAATTATTCTTCTAGAACATATGTCTGGATTAGAAGAATGGTTCTTGTATCACTTTGTGGAGTGAGAGTGACTTATTCAGCATCATGCTCGATTGCTCAGATGGAGTATGGCTTCGAGAGATGATGCAGTTGATGTTATCAAATGATATTGATAGTGATGATATTGCTCGTGAGTTAATCTACGTGATCATGAGATAGCCTGTGTGGCTATGATGATGCTACCAGTTGAATGGTTTGTTTGTGCTCAATACCATTGCCTTTAATACCTCCCTGGCTAGGAGGGAGTGTTGATATTATGGTAGTTGCGGGAGGTATTCACCTCTACGTGCAACCTTTGACGAGACTAGAATATTCCGGGAAGCAAGAGAAACCCTAAACATATGTGTAGAAACCCTAGAAGACATGTCGACTCAATAAAAGAATTAATCTTTAAGTGTTAACCTCTAAAAGAAGAAGTTGGCTTGGACAGGTGACAAAGAGCACTATAAATAAGAGGGTGCTAGAGCTCATTTGTCACTCTTACTCTCACAACTACATAAGACTAGTGGTGTGCAAGTTTGGAGAGGAAGTGCAGTTGCAGCCTGCAACTGGGACTTTTGCCTTTTGATTGGACTTTTCTCTTGGTTATGGTTTGGACTTTCTTCTTGGTCTTTGGTTATTCTTGCTTGGTGCGCTAGCCTTGGAGAAAGGTGCGCTACCTTGGTTGGAAATTGTTCTGCTTCCAGAATTATTCTGTCTGTCAAGGTTAAGGTGCTCGGGGGTGACTTTTGTGCCTATGGTTGGGTGACAATATTGTTATATTGTCTATGGAAAAACGAGCACATCTCTTTATTTTTAACAGGGCCCTCCCCCAAAACCCTAGTCCTTCACTCATCTCACACCCTCATGCACTCAAAATGCTAAATCACTCTCACTTTTACCATTTCATAGTTAGCAGCGAAAGGAGAAACAATCCAGCAGTGAATGGAGAAAACAGTCCAGCAGTGAAGGGATTTCGGTTCTCTATTCTTGCTAAAATTTTGTGGACAACTATAGACAATGAAGTGGTGAAGTGGACTGAATGTAGTATGACATATGTACTTTCCATTTGGTTTAACTTTTTCTGACTCGAGAGTTGAGACCTATTAATGTCAATTTGAATTTTCAAATGATAATGATCAAGTTGATTGTTTGGTTTTTTTCTAATCATTGTATGATTGTTCAAAACTACAATGAAGAAATGTGCATGTTTTTTTTGTTCACATCTGTCCCTCAAAAGGGATGAAGAATGCCAAAATACAAAACTTCTACATGTTTATGATTTTAGTCTCATAGTTTCTATTTCATGTTGGCTAGAATCATAAACACACTGGTAGGCTGCTATAATTTTTGTAAAGATCTCGCATCTACCACAAACCATGAAACTAGAAATATCAATGGAAACTTAGAAGATGAAACAGAAGAAACTTTTGTTATCAACCTTATTTTAAATTTGCAAAGCACCCTTTAATTTTTAGAATTCCATGCATACAAGAGGTCATTGCAGCTCTAATCGAGATTCAATGATAACTACTTTCTCTGGATGGCAGTGTCTTGACTCTCACTTCTCTTAAAATTGCCCTACTTCTTGATGCTAAAATATTCCATCTCGACTTAAAGACTACCAAGATATGCAAACAATGTATAGAAAGTATGCAAAGCTCATGTTGCATGTACACAATATGAACAAAAAGTAGATTTGGGGCTGCCTGCCTTCTTTATTGAGCCAATGAAGGGTGTTGTTCTCCTGGAGGGGTGGTGTACACTTTTTTGTTTGATTTTCTGTTTTTATCGTCATTTAATTTTATATTTTCTCTCTCATCAATTAATTTCATTTATTATCCTAGGTATAACCTTAAGATCATGGACATCAATTAATTGCTATTTAATTTCTCTTTTGCATCAAACTAAGGGGACCAGGATCACTCTATGCATGAGAACCAAAGATGCACAACCTTAGACAGTATCTACAATATGAGGTATCTTTTGACTGGGCATGCTCTAGGGACAAATAGGACAAAGCACATAATGCCATTTTTCTGACATCTGATACTTGTTGTCCCCATAAAGCACCACTTTGGCTCCAAGAACTCACCTTTACCCTTTTCATTTTGTCATACAAGGAAATCTTATGGAAATTCATGATCTAGCAGATAGTAAGAAAAGTATGTTAGGACCATGGCTACCTATTTAAAGGAAATAATGAGAGGACCGGGGTGGAAATTCTCTCTTCCTATCGCTTATTCATGAGGAATGCAAGGAGGATTCTCTCTTATAAATATCGGTTTTATTGGACCATTCCCCCGCTATTGGGAATCACCATGACCATGATATAGATTAGAGACTTCAGTTTAAAAAAATTTCATATGAAGTGAATTAGCCGATAACATGCAGTTCAATTTAATTGCTTAATTATGTTTTGCTTAGCTGTTTTGACTCAATCCCCGGGAATAGGGCATTTTTTGAACCATCTCAGAAACAGAGTTCTTATTCAATTGAAGAAAAGATATTTGCTCTTCCAGTGGACTGCTTATTTTCTTCCGAATCTTATCAAATAAGAGAAAATGAGAGCTTATCATGACTATTTCTCTTTATGTTAATTTCTATTCAAAGTAATACTCTATACATCAATAACTAGGTCATAATAATTCTGGATTCCTTGCTTTTCTTCAAAGTCTGAACTTTTCTTATATTTGGTTGTACAGAGCTTGTTACAATCTCATTCAGGTTACTGTTTTAATTCCAAAGAGCATTTCCTATGACAATCCTTAGCTAGTGTTGATTTATATTTGCGTACTAATGACAATAAGGATACAATATAATTGAATTGTTATGATTTCTAACCAGGTCATCATGGCCACTTGATGGGATGAAGTTTGATACATTAAAGGAGCAACATGCAAAGCGGAATCCAGAAGATTTGGTCATTGATTATGGTCAGCATCAGCTATAGTCCTTTCTGTTCCCTTGGAGCCTTCTCGTTTAATCTTTCGTATTAATGTTAACTGTATAACATTTGATTGCAACAGAGGATCAATTTGAGTCTGAACCAGAAGAAGAGTACGTACCTTCTGAAGCAGATAACCCAGAAGGAACTGATCTTTCTGATACTTCCGATGAAGAAGATGTCTATGAAGCAGGAGAGGAACGACCCATTGCAGACCTTGGGAGTGGCTGGGGTAGGATTATCTTTTCTCCTGTGAGAAGGGGCAAACGTATCACTATGGATATCTGTCACTCAACAAAGAGAGACGGATCAGAAGGTTCTCTTGATCGTTTAGTTATTGGTAAAAGCAAAAACCCCGCTCTTCACCATCAAGCTCGCAGATCCCTTTGGGGAGATTTGTGGCCATTTTAGGGGAATTTGGATGAGATCAATGCTCTGGGATAATTTTTCACACGAGGGAAAAGCTTGTGAGTATCTGCTGGTCATGCTGTCATCACCCATCTGAAGGTTCTTGGCTTAATGGTCTCTGATGGAAAATTGCATTCCTGCTTGCTACCAATACATTCAGAAATTAAATCATTTAGGTTGCCTTCCAGGAATCACTGGTTTCTTAACTCTACCTTCCTTTCATCTGTAGCATTTAAATCAGTCAAAGCTCATGGTATTATCTATGATCAGTGATATGTTCACATTCCCCTAGGTACATGCAGCACTGTCATTAATTTGTACTTGCCACCATTTTTGTATTATTTAGATAAAAACCCAGCTTTCTAGTCAGCTTCATTTCTCTTGTGATTATGCAAAGCCAGGAAGCAATGTCTGTTCAATATTAAAAAGTATGCAGATATTATATATGAAAGACAACTTATAGATATTCCAGAAAGCTGCTAAAATTTGGTTTCTCTAATTCTTTCCTAATAACAATGAACTGTTATATTAAGAGAGAAACGTCTGTCCTCTGCACTTGGAACATTTTTTAAAAATATAGGCTTTAATGCATTTTGAATAGAATGCTAATATTTATGAGTCAAGTTGCAGCTCTAAACTTGAGACAATGAAACTTTATGGATAAAGGTTGTATGATCATTGTTTTGCATTACCTTTTAATGCAAGTGTAAGTGGCTGGTGCAGACTTGAGATTTATGAGTCAAGTTGCAGCGCTAAAATTGTGACAATGAAACTTTATGGATATAGCTTTTGTGTCGATTCTCAGTTTTCAAAACAAATCTAGATGGATTTAGATAAGTATTGTTTTGCATTACCTTCTAATGCAAGTGTAAGTAGCCGGTGCAGACTTCCCATGGTTTTAAGTAGCAAGTATGGACCTCCAAAGCCATGGGGAAAATATGGTGCCTATTAAGCATGAAGTCATGTTTATGCTGTAAGCTTTGCCAGCTCAAAATCACAAAAAGAAAATCCATTGAAGCAATCTGTTATTTCTTTGGACATATTAGACAATCACATTTACATGCGAATAAGTATAAATTCAAAGACCAATATGTACAATATTTCCTTAGTCGGTTCTCTATTAGGTATCTAAATTCTTCAAGACATTAAAGTCATGACAATTTTTTTTTATTTTTTTTATGACTAGGGGAATTGGCAATGGCGGCAGTATCGTACTCGCTTGACACGGGGTCGAATCCTGCCGGCTACCTTATAACCCCTAGGGAGAATTGCACAGCCCACAAGTACGCCTCTGGATAAATCGACGTTTGAACTCGTGACCTGCGTAACAACACGAACGCCTTAACAATACGTTCGCTGGCCACTAGACCAAACCCCTGCGGGCTTAAAGTCATGACAATTAATACCATCTCTTTGCATGCATTACAATAAGTTTAGGGTTAAATGCTAAATGTTAGAAATGTAAATTCAAAATCAATTTGTATAGGATTTATCTCAATTATCCTTTCATTTTGGTATTGAAAGTCATCTAGAAGGTACATTTAGTAATTGATGTAAATGCAAGTTAAATCACTCTAGGAGGGAAATTTTCTTTATAAAATATCCAAGTCGCACATACAGTTACTGTCCTCTCCAGTGTTTCAAATTATTCATTTGCATTTGTTGGGGTGGTTAGTGTGTGTGCCTTCTTCTCTCCTCTCTTTGACCCATTTTTCCAAGTCAGCATAGACAATTAAAAGTTGGCATGACAGCACCGTTTAAGGTGTACATCTTCAATGTTTTGCATTCTTTTTTTGAGGCATAGTTTTTACTTTCAATTGTTTGAAACCTGGGATGATGTGGAGTGGATCTTGCCTGGATATGCAAAAATCTGGGATGATAATGTGGAGTGTATGAGAAAGATTTGAGGCTTCTTGGGTATGGAATGATGATTTTAACTATTTTCAGTCTCTGCATTGTGAAATTTATGCTTTCAAGCATGGTTTGGTGATTTTGTGTGTTTGTGTGCGAATGTTCTAGTTCACACATTATTTAAAAATGTGTTTTATTGATGTTTTATTGATATTTTAATTATTTCAAATATTTATCCTTCAAATGTTGGATATTTCCTCATAAATAAACTATTTTTCATTACATTGGTATCAAAACTCCTTCCAGGGTACTTGTTGATTTGACGGTTGGCATATTTATCATAGTTTCTTTGACTCCATGTCTCCAATCACAAATTGACTTTTGCCCATATTGAGTTCAGAAATTCCATTGAAAAAAATCATTCCATCGCAACGCTAAAGAACCAAAAGAATGGCTTGATTACAAAAGAGAATCACCAAATACAATATCAACACTACATGAATAATTGACTATAACTACTAGATATTAGAAGAAAAGCCATGCAGATCCATCATTGAAGAAAATAACCAAAAGAACCTACTTAAAAGTTGCAACGTCTTTGTCATTTGCAATTGTTCATCAAATTATTGAAACATGATTAAAAATTTCAAAATTGATGTGACGATTTGTGTCTAAATTGTTGAAGAATGACCCAACTAGCATTTTACCATTGTGATTGAACATCTATTGGGGACATTGTGAGTTTAACTGCCATTCTGGAATAAATATCCAAAGCCACCAAAAATTGTCAAACTAGTAGAATTCCCAAAAAATAACTGGGTCAAGCTAGCCACCAATGAGGAAAAGGAATAATGACCACATAATTTGTGAAGGAAAATTATACTCATTGTATAAAAGAAAGCACAAAAAAATAATAGAATAGGCACGATCATCAACCCAAAAGAAATCACTAAAAGTCCTTCTCTCCTGTCATCTATCCCTAGTTGTATTGTTTGTAAAATTATGCTCCAAGGCCATGATTTTAAGGCAATTTGAAAGATACCCAATCTATTCACGGATTACAAGTCTGTGTCATCCGACACTTAGCTACTAATTACTTTGATTTGATGCCATAAGACTTGCCATCATCATACAATATGTCAGTGTGTGTGGGAGTCAATAGAGAAACCAATTCCAAGCATAGTTAAACTGGTTGCATACTTAGGATTTGAGATTCCAAAACACATCAAGGAAATGTAAGGCTTGATTTGCTAAGCATTCACCTACCACGATAGAATAATATAGAAGAATATAATGATCCATTCAATTAGTTGTAGTCACCATGATGAAACAGATCCAAAGGGTTG
This sequence comes from Picea engelmannii, assembly GCA_009831015.1. Taxonomy (NCBI): domain Eukaryota; kingdom Viridiplantae; phylum Streptophyta; class Pinopsida; order Pinales; family Pinaceae; genus Picea; species Picea engelmannii. The sequence continues at coordinate 651,106 of ML779164.1, forward strand.
ATCGTCGAGTAGATATAAGTCACAACCTTTCATTGTTTTCTGATTTATGAAGAGTTCGTATTAAATTTGGGGCAACGATGATAAGAAGTCTCCTACCATTGTTGAAGAATATAAGGAGTTAACCAATTATCATAATCACCATGATAAAACAAATTCCGAGTGTAGATTAGATAATAAGATAAGGAGATAGTAAAATAAGTGTTCTTCAAGTAAAAAATTGTCCAAATCAAATTATAAGATAAAGGTTTGAAAAATCACTTAACTAGGGGTAATTATTATTAATTAAGGAGTGTCACATATTGAATATGGCATTAGTGAGAGGAGTATCTAGGGACTTGTTATCCCCTATCCTAGGGATAACTAAGGAGATTATGTCTCGAGGCCCAGAGGTCCTAGACATGGAGTACCGAGAGCCATATGACTTGAGCTTGGCCCTGGAGGGTCCATCTTTTCTTCAGCGTCTCCTATCTATCACCAGCAACGACATCTATCCCATCAGCTTGATTTTGAAGTATCAATGGGTCTTGCTCCATGAGGTAATGAGGCTAGATATCATGGTATCTGTCACTTCAATTTTCTAAGCATTTGAATATGTGCATTGAACTCTCTTTTGTTTCATGACGTTTGCTTGGAAATTATGCTCTTTAACTTGTCCATACCCGAGGGGGATGACAGAGTGCCCTAGTAAGTTGGTTCCCTTAGGGACGATTTGCCACTGGGTGGGTCTACAAAAGGTCATTGTTCATTCATTCCATACTTACCACTTTTCATCATTGTCCCTCTCATCTTTCCCCTACATTGGTTTGGGCATTGGGTTTGCCAAGCTAGTAAGGGTTGTACCTTTCCTTGTGGGAAGAAGGGGCTAAAGGCCCAGAGGGTAAAAGTAGTTGGCAAAAGTTAAAAGCCAGAATGAAACCTTGAGATGCTTTGCCCAGAGATTCTCGAGAAAGAAATAAATGGCTTCTCAGCAAGGAAAGGGGACCCGTAAAATAAAATAAAACTCGAGATCTAGTTGGTGGATGGGAGGTCCCATCATGAGCCGACCTATTAGGTCCATGGGCATGTAGCGGTATAACACTACCATCCATCTGGTCACCAAACCAGGGTAGTGTCTCTTGGTGGCATAGCGAAGAGAAATGGGGTCTCATCATGAGCCAACCTTCTCATTTTCGTGAAATGCTTGTGGGTAACGTTGTCACCATTGGTCACCACACCAAGATAATGTCCTCCAGTTATTCTCTTGAAAAGAAAAAGAAATAAGACGAAGAGTAAAAGGCATTGAATGGGCTAGGAAACAATGACATCCATGACAAGGTGCACCTCACCCTCTACAGAGGCACCCACAAGTAAGACCTACATTTCTCTGTTATAACTGCACCCCTTGCCTAAACATTCCCTACACCATCTCATACATCTATATGAGCTACATTGGTCTTCACTTGAGAAACACCCCAAACTTGAGGAGGATTAGCCCAATAGGACATCCTGAGACCCTCTCCAAACTTAGCTTGTCAAACTGCATAACATCTTTGAGCATTTGTCTGAGTAAAGGGGGGTTTGATGGACATGTTTGAGTAATTTGATTATTAGATGTAATTAACATTGCTATGATCCTTGTGACTTATGAGCCCATGGAGGGCGTACTTGTTGTTGCTGCAGGACCATGCCCGACGAACAGGTACATATGGGGAGACGATTAGTTCAGACTTCCATGGGGCTAAAATCCCACCAGATGGATGTTGTGACCCCAGCCAGGGGCAGAGAGACACTAGAGGCTTGCACCAGAGAAAAATGACATTCCACTAGAGACACTTTGGAAGGCCTGTACCTAGGGGGATCTTGCTCTCCCCCCTGAACGTTGGTCTTGAGAGGCCCATGACATCACCCTTGTCACCCTAGACGTCACCCAACGTTAGATGGACATGATGGAGGCAGTTGTGTGCCAAGTGGCACGTGTGGCATCATCCGGAGGCCTTAGAAGGCCTAACGTTTTGTTCATGGAGCCTAATGTCCCACCTATGATGCCCAACGTCACCCTAGGAGGGCATGATGTCACCTCTACTGCACATTTTAGGGTTAAATTCTTTAAATTTATGTAAAAACTGGATTTTTGATGTAATTTGGCCATGTTGGCCTTTTCTGACTTAAATTGTAATTAAAGGTGATGATAATTGTATAAATAAGAGACATATCTCTTGTATTTTTCATCATATTTCACTCAAACAAGTGTGAGGTCTGAAATTCGACCCTCTTTAAGGGTACTTGGTTGAAATTAAGTGGTGCACAACTTCTTGGAGAGGCTATTCTTGGTGTATTTTGGCATTTTCATGGTGGAAAGTCTTCAACTAGGATTTTGTTGCTAGATTATTCTTGATGAAGTAAGTAAATCTGCAATTCTTCATTTATTTTGAATGGTTATGATAAGTTTGTTTGTTCATTTCTAAGATTATGAAATTGCTAGTTTGAAACCCTAGGGGAGAAGCATGTGTTATTATCCGTTTCCTTATAATTTTCCACCTACTTGATTTTGCTAGGAAACATCTCTTTTGAAGAATACATTAGAGCCCTACCTTTCTAGCACTCTAGTAGCATTGCTTCATTAACTTCATATAATTTATTTCAAGCTTGATCTATGGAAGAAGGAAATCGCTAAGGCCTAGGGTTACCTAATTTCTAACATTTTTTCCTTTTAGGGTTTAGATATTGAGGCCTTAGGTTACTAACACCTCAATCATCTTACCCATCCCTTTAGATTACCCATTATCATTTGTTGTTTTCCTCTAAGAATTGTCACTGCAAACTTTGACTCCATTACCCTAAAATGCACTAGTTTACTCCTTGCAAGTGATTGATTGACCAAACAAATCTAAAACCATCTTCCCTAAGATTTTGACTAACCCCTACACTTTAAATTAGACTAACTCACTAACTAATTTGTTGCATTGCAAAAGATTGCTACAACCATCTATAACAATAAATTCATCCTAAAAGCAAGATTAAAAGTTGATTATACATTGCCATAATTGCTTCTGAAAACTATTATCATTTTGTCAATTCAAGGCTATTATTTCTTGTCATTTTTGAAGCATTATTGAGGCATAATTGTTGTATTTGTTGCTAAATATACATTGTTGTTATAAATATTTATATTGCTTCAGTTTTACATCAACTTGTTTATCCTTCAAGAGTTCATGGTTTTGTGAAGCACTGACATCATATGGTACTTCTTGTTGAAATAATGTAACTGCAAAGTGTATTATTATTCATTGGATCAATCCCCATTGTGGATTGATCATGTCGGCTACTTTAAAAGGACCAAATCCCCTTTTGCGGATTGTTCATATTGTAATTGTAAAAGGTAGAATAAGAAGTCGACCCCAGAAGATATTAAAGAGGCCTCGAAATATAATAAAGGTGGTTATAACCACCCAGTTGGAGAAGTCGGCCCTACCAGTGAAGAGACACTTCACATGTGCCAGTCTAATATAAATAAGGAGGCTAGCGCCTCACTTAGACACACGACTCACTTGCTAATTTGTGAGACAAGTTTCAGAATTGCAGTTAATAGAAGAAGGAGAAAGAGTGGTGCATATCTGGGAGAGGATCTTCTGCATTAGTTTAAGAGATCTCTTGGCATTGTATTGACTATCTATAATAAGGAAGTTTTGTTGGGTTTTCTCCCCATAGAGGGTTTCCCATGATAAATGTTGTGTCTCTTGTGATTGTATATTTCTCAGTGATCTTGGATTATGCTATTGTTATCTAATGAAATGCAAAGAACTATAATAATGGCTTAAACATTAACATGGTATCAGAGCTAAGCTGAATGAAGCATCTTTCACAAGAGTGAAAAACGTCACTGTTGTCGTACATGAAAATTAGGGCTTTTTGATGGTGAAGGATTTCATCCTCAAAACCATCTAGAAAAGTGTGCCCTCCCTTAAGGATCACTTTGGCACTCTCAGTGCACATTTTCAGTGGCTGGATCTCCCGGAAAGTGAAACCTTAGTTTCACAAAGTACCAAAGGTACCAAAAAACCAGGGTACCAGAAGTACCAGAAAACCAGAAGCACCAGTCCAAAAATACGCAGATCAAATTTGGAGGAGCAAAAGTTGGATATTCTCAGATCCAAACACACCAGGCTACTTGCCTCAACCAAGCACACCTCCTGGTAAGTTCAGATTTTGATTTTGAGCACTTTCATTTTTTGGTCATTTTCCTAGCTCCAGGTAAAGATGTCTGCAAGAGTTAAGCTTGTTGACAACCTAGAAGGAGTGGAAAACTTCCGTGCCTGGAAGTATAGGATTGGCCTCATTCTTGAAGAGAATGACCTAGCAAGATTCGTCAAAGAAGAAGTATCGAAACCCGCCGATGCTGCAGAAAAGGCAAAGCATCAAAATGACACAATCAGGGCCAAAAGAATCATTGCAGATTCAATCAAAGACCACCTGATTCCTTATGTGTCATCTAAGAAGACCCCGAAATAAATGTTTGATGCCTTGACCAGACTATATGAAGGAAAGAACATAAACCGAAAGATGAATCTAAGAACTCAACTGAAGAATACAAGGATGTAGAAAGGAGAAACGATTCAGGAATACTTCTCCAGAATCTCAGAATTCAAAGAACAGTTAGAAGCTATTGGAGATACCATAGACGAAAACAAACTCATAATGACGACCCTAAATGGTCTCACAAGACCTTGAGATGCATTCATCCAAACGATATGTGCCAGAACGAAGAAACTGAAGTTTGATAGTCTATGGGAGGAATGCATCCAAGAAGAAACAAGAGTAGCAAATCGTGAAGCGTTACTAGCAAGAGATGATGATCAAGCCCTAGCTACTCACACCAAAGGAGGAAGGAAAAAACCTACTTCGAAACGAAGACTCATAAAGAGCCTCAACAGTCAAACAAATTCAATCATAAATAATCTCATCCAAGGAGATTTCAGAAGAAAGGACAACGAAAGGAAAGGGACTACTCATCTGTACAATGCTATCATTGTGACAAGATGGGACACATTGTGAAGTTTTGTCCAACCAGACGAGAAGAATACAAGAGAAAACATAAG
>ML779164.1:692075-721624 GCA_009831015.1 Picea engelmannii
TGGAGTGAGTTTATGAGTGAGTATGATTTTGGTATTTCATACATCAAGGGAAAGGAAAATGTGGTCGCAGATGCCTTGAGTAGGAGACCACGTGTCTTCTCCTTGGTACCCTTAAAGGTCAATCTGAGGGAACATGTGTTGACGCAACTCCAAGGAGACAATTGGTATTTAGAGGTTACTTCAAACCTCCAGAACGTGAGGCAGTTAGATCCAAAGTATGAAGGATATAGTCTGGGAGAAGACGGACTATTGAGATATCGAGGAAGGATGTACATCCCTGAAGATGGGTATATTCGAAGCATCATACTAAAGGAAGCCCATATAGCACTTTATTGTGCGCATCCGGGTGTGAAGAAGATGTACGCAGACATGAGGAAGCTCTTCTTATGGGTAGGAATGAAGCGCGATGTAGTCCATTTCGTTGCCAAATGCCTAGAGTGTCAACAAGTGAAAGCCGACCACCATCACCCGGCAGGCCTCCTACAACCACATGATGTTCCTATGTCCAAATAGGAAGTCATATCTATGGATTTTGTTGTGGGGTTGCCGCTCACATCTCATAGACACAATGCCATTCTTGTGATAGTGGATAAGTTAACCAAGAGTGCTCATTTTATTCCGGTTAGAGAAACTTACAAAGTCACTGATGTGGCACATGTGTTTGTAAATGAGGTTATCCGTTTGCATGGGATACCTAAGAAGATCATTTCAGATAGGGACTCTAGATTCAATTCTAGGTTTTGTCAAGTTTGCAGTCAGCATTGGGGACTCAGTTGAACTTCAGCACAACTTATCATCCTGAAATAGATGGGAAAACTGAGAGAGTAAATCAAGTCATGGAAGACATGCTTAGGATGTATGTCATGGATAATCAAACCCAGTGGGCAAAGAACCTACCTTTGGTAGAGTTTGCCTACAATAACAGTTTTCATAGCTCCATCGGAATGCCACCCTACGAAGCTTTGTATGGAAGGCCATGCAGAACACCATTGAGTTGGGATAGATTAGAAGATCGAGTAACAGTTGGGCCATAATTGATTCAATAGATGGAGGAACAAGTGATTCAGATTAGGTAAAGACTAAAGGAAGCATAGGATAGGCAGAAAAGTTATGCGGATGCACACAGGACCGACCGAAGTTATGAAGTGGGAGACCAGGTTTTCATTCGTATTAGGCCTAATAAGAGTACCATATGGTTCAGGAAGGGGACAAATTTTTCACCTCGATTTATAGGACCGTTCAAAATCCAAGAGAAAATTGGACCTGTTGCCTATCGTCTCGTACTGCCACCCCACTTGCATAAAACTCATAATGTTTTACATGTATCTGTTTTACGTCATTATGTTGTTGATGAATCACATAAACTAAATTGGAAGGAATTGCAGGTATCGGACGTGGGAAACCTCATGGTAGAACCGTTACACATATTGGATCATAGAGTTCGACAGATCAGGAACCGTCTGGTAGACCAAGTTAAGGTCCAATGGGACAAGTATAGTCCAGGATCTGCTACTTGGGAAGACTCCGAGACATTACGACAAGACTATCCCACACTTTTTTGACCACTTCGAGAATATGTTTCTCGGAGGTGGGGTGTATGTAACACCGCCGTTTGACTTAGACAGTGAGGATTACCTGAGGCCTACACTTTTATTTTCTACTCACAGTGAAACTATTAAATGATACACTTAAACTTTTAACACGTATGAACCTTTATGAATGTTTAAATATATTTGGATAATGATGGATATGATGCGATATATTGTGAGAATGAAAAAATTATGAATGTTTAAATGTTATTGATGATGATGGATATAATGTGATCTACTATGTGAATGTAAATTTTATGAATGTTTAAATGTTATTGATGATGATGTATATGATGCGATATATTGTGTGAATGTGAATCCTATGAAGGTTTAAATGCTATTAGAATGAGGTTGGATATGATGCAATCTATTTGGTAAATGATAATTTTATGAATGGGTGTCGAAATTGAATTATGGGATATTATGAGATCTATTTCTAACTTGAAAACTTTGATGTTAAGTTGTTGGTACAAGGATACTGAATTGAAATGATGATTGTATGCAATTACATGATGATAATGCATAGAAATGTATGAGTTTGTGTTACAAACTAATATGTAGGTTATGGGCTATGAAATAACCAAGGGATAAGGATGATGAAAGTGGATGTCCTGACCACTAGCGGAGAAACATTATGGTATGGATCTTTGTATGTGAAATTATATTGGTTTGGATGCATTGCTATGATATGTGGACCAGTGCAGGATTTCAGGTGATGAGACTGCCCAAAACCGAATAAACGATGACAAAACTCCCAGCAACATGATGCCACTGTATATTCCATTGTAGGGTGTGGACCCTAGTTATGATTAGGAGGGGTGGAGGCCTTTCCCACCGTGTATCCTCCAAAACCTGAAGTCATGGGAGGATGATGTTAGCTCACGCTCCCCTAGACATGTGATGATGACTGTCAGTTGCCTGTTTGGGAAGCTTGGTCAAGATAGTGACACTTCTGCTTACGGGTTCTATTTGGAGTTAGGTCAATATAGTTGACGCTCCAAGATAGTCTAGCAGAGGAAGGATATGAATGAAGATGGAAGTAAGTTAGGGAGGAAGGATGAGTAGAAATAGATGAGAAAGTATGGAGATTTGTCTTATGGTGGAATTTATTGTTTTTCCCTTCTAAAAAGGAAATGTGTATATATGAATATTCATAATTACGTGACTAAACCACAGTTGTCTAAATAAAATTGTTGAACTAGATAATTGTAATTAAAGGATTTCACAAACATTTGATTGGTTTATTGTCTTTTATAAAAGACTAGTCTTGTTGATTGGATTGGATGCATACAGAAATTACTATAAGGGTGATAGTTATTGATTATTAGTATATGCACGAGACTTGTATGTACTAGCTACACATGCATTTCTTGTACACGTACACTAGTATGTATGAGTTTTCTTGGCTTACTTACTAATAGTGTCGGTTAATTGTTATGAGTGTGTGAACCATGCTTCTTTTTCTTTGTATCATGAGTTACCTTAACTTCGGGACAAAGTTTCCTGAAGGGTGGGTGTATGTAACAACCCTGGTTAAATAGTTGCATAGGGATTATTAAGTATAATTAATTAGATAATTAATTGTCCTAATATGGTTTTAGTTAAACAATGATTAGTATTAATAATATGAATTATTTATTTATTTATTAATTAATTTTTATAACTGTTGATTGATTAATTAATTAATTTATTGATTACTTAACACATTCAATGATTTAGGTAAAGCATTAAGGGGCTTAATAAATTTAATTTAATCATTATGAAACTTTACATATGACAGGTTAAGGATAAGATAATAAAGGAAATGATAAGATAATAAAGGAGGGGATAAGGTAATAATGGGGAGGATAAGGTAATTAATGGAGGATAGGGAGTCGGTGAAAGAGGGGGGAGATATGATGGGGAAGAGTCCTACAGGAGAGGATTATGAAATATTAGGGGGGAGGAGCATTATCGGGGAGGGAGGTCTGTATTTCTGTAAAAGATTGGGGGATATCTTTTTGGTTTTTGAGGAGTTTGGTTTTGGTGAACCATTGCAGGGGGCAGCGGGTTGCTGGGGGTTTTGGGCATGGGGGCCAGGATTCCTTACGGTATCCTGGAGCTAGGGAGCCGAACAGGCTGCTCCTAGCTRGCTGGGTGGTTAGTCGGTTTGGGCAGGGTTTGGTCAAAGCAGTAGGCTGGACAAAGCAGCAGAGAGGACAGACAACCAGATCAACGGGAATTAGCATCAACAAGAGGTATCTATATTCTATTATGTAATTCATTAGATTGTTGTTCATTAATTAATTTATGCTGCTTATATGCTTATGCTAAAATAAATTACTTATTGTTTCTGCATAGAAGTAATCTTATTTGTTTAAATTTTATGAATCTTATTAGACTTAATTAAATTTGGTTCCTACAGAATGCACATTTTTGGCTTGGACCTTTCAGAGTTGGAATGAAGTCAGTCAATAATGCCTACTATCTATCCACGTTGGAAGGAAGAAGACATCCATTACCGGTTAAATGACACCTCCTCAAACCCCATCAGGGGGCAACGACTTGAATTCACAGGTAAGTACATGTAAGTAGGTGGGAATTTTCATTCATTGTATATACCATCTACATATCATGTTAGAGTAGTGTAGTTGTAATTTCATTTCCATTTGTATATATGATTGCTTACTTTCATTTCATTGTATCATATATGAGCCAGGGGTGATATCACCACCCCAAAAGATTACTAATTGTTTTTGTTGAGATCTAGAAGATCACATATCATGCCAGAGATGTTGAGGTTCTCATGCGCTCTACGATGAGCACATGTCCGCGAGTTGGAGCCAGGTGTTATCCCCTATCCTAGGGATAACTAAGGAGATTATATCTCGAGGCCCACAGGTCCTAGACATGGAGTACCAAGATCCATATGACTTGAGCTTGGCCCTGGAGGGCCCATATTTTCTTCAGCGTCTCTTATCTATCAACACCAACAACATTCATCCCATCGGCCTAATTCTGAAGTAGCAGTGGTTCTTGCTCCATGAGGTAATGAGTCTGGGTATCATGGTATGGGTCACTCTGATTTTCGAAGCATTTGAATATGTGCATTGAAATCTCTTTTGTTTCATGACGTTTGCTTGGAAATTATGCTCTTTAACTTGTGCATACCCGGGGGGGATGACAAAGTGCCCTAGTAAGTTGGTTCCCTTAGGGATGAGTTGCCACTGGGTGGGTCTACAAAAGGTCATCGTCCATTCCTTCCATACTTACCACTTTTCATCATTGTCCCTCTCATCTTTCCCCTACATTGGTTCGGGCATTGGGTTTGCCAAGATAGTAAGGGTTGTACCTTGCCTTGTGGGAAGAAGGGGCTAAAGGCCTAAAGGGTAAAAGTAGCTGGAAAAAGTTAAAATAAAAAATGAAACCTTGAGATGCTTCACCCAGGGATTCCTGAGAAATAAATAAATGGCTTCTCAGCAAGAAAATGGGACCCGTAAAATAAAATAAAACTCAAGATCTAGTTGGTGCATGGGAGGTCTCATCATGAGCCGACCTATTAGGTCCATGGGCATGTAGCGGTATGAGACTGCCATCCATCTGGTCACCAAACCAAGGTAGTGTCTCTTGGTGGCATATCCAAGAGAAAGGGGGTCTCATCACGAGCCAACATTCTCGATTCTGTGAAATGCTTGTGGGTAACACTGTCGCCACTGGTCACTGCTCCAGGATAGTGTCCTCGAGCTATTCTCTTGAAAAGAAAAATCAATAAGACAAATTAAAAGACATTGAATGGGCTAGGAAACAATGGCATCCATGACAAGGTGCAACTCACCCTCTACAGAGGCACCCACATGTAAGACCTACATTTTCATGTTATCACTGCACCCCTTGCCCAAACATTCCCTACACCATATCATACATCTACATGACCTAGATTGGTCTTCACCTGGGAAGCACCCCAAAATTGAGGAGGATTAGCCCAATAGGACATCCTGAGACCCTCTCCAAACCTAACTTGTTAAACTGCATAACGTCTTTGAGCATTTGTCTAGGTAAATGGGGGCTTGATGCACATGTTTGGGTAATTTGATTAGTAGACATAATTGACATTGTTATGATCCTTGTGACTTATGAGCCCATGGAGGGCATAATTGTTGTTGTTGCAGGACCATGTCCGATGGACAGGTACATATGGGGAGATGATTAGTTCGGACCTCCATGGGGATAAAATCCCACCAAATAGATGATGTGACCTAGCCAGGGGTGGAGAGACACTAGAGGTTTGCATCGGAGAAAAAGAAGGGTGTTCCACCAGAGACACTTTGGAAATCTTGGACCTAGGGGGATCTTTCTCTCCCCCCTGAATGTTGGCCTTGGGAGGCCCATGACATCACCCTTGTGACCCTAGACATCACCCAACATCAGATGGACATGATGGAGGCAGTTCTGTGCCAAGTGGCACGTGTGACATCATCCAGAGGCCTTGGAAGGCCTAACGTTTTGCTCATGGAGCCTAATGTCCCACCTATGAGGCCCAACGTTACCGTAGGAGGGCATGACGTCACCTTTACTACACATTTTAGGGTTTATTTCTTTAAATTTATGTAAAAACTGGATTTTTGATGTAATTTGGCCATGTCGGCCTTTTCTGACCTAAATTGTAATTAAAGGTCATGATCATTGTATAAATAAGAGACAAATCTCTTGTATTTTTCATCATCTTTCACTCACACAAGTGTGAGGTCTGAAATTCGGCCCTCTTTAAGGGTACTTGGTTGAAATTAAGTGGTGCACAACTTCTTGGAGAGGCTATTCTTGGTGTATTTTGGCATTTTCATGGTGGAAAGTCTTCAAATAGGGTTTTGTTGCTAGATTATTCTTGATGAAGTAAGTAAATCTGCAATTCTTCATTTAGTTTGAATGGTTATGGTAAATTTGCTTGTTCATTTCTAAGATTATGAAATTGCTAGTTTGAAACCCTAGGGGAGAAGCATATGTTATTATCATTTTCCTTATAATTTTCCACCTACTTGATTTTGCTAGGAAACATCCCTTTTGAAGAAGACACTAGAGCCCTACCTTTGTATCACTCTAGTAGCATTGCTTCATTAGTTTCATATATTTTATTTCAAGCTTGATCTAAGGAAGAAGGAAATCGCTAGGGCCTAGGGTTTAGATATTGAGGCCTTAGGTTACTAACACTTCAATCATCTCACCCATCCCTTTAGGTTAACCATGATCATTTGTTGTTTTCCTCTAAGAATTGTCGCTGCAAACTTTGACTCCATTACCCTAAAAGGCACTAGTTTACTCATTGCAAGTGATTGATTGACCAAACAACTCTAAAACCATCTTCCCTAAGACTTTTACTAGCCCTACTAACTTTAAATTAGACTAACTCACTAACTAATTTGTTGTTGTTGCAGAATATTGCTACATTTATCTATAACAGCAGTAAATTCATCCTAAAAGCAAGATTAAAAGTTTATTATACATTGCCATAATTGCTTCTGACAACTATTATCATTTTGTCAATTCAAGACTATCATTTCTTGTCATTTTTTAAGCACTATTGAGGCATAATTGTTGTAGTTGTTGCTAAATATACATTGTTGTTATAAATATTTATATTGCTTCAGTTTTACATCAACTTGTTTATCTTTCAAGTGTTCATGGTTTTATGAAGCACTGACATCATATGGTACTTGCAAACATCATTTATTTTTTACTTGGTGTCTTGTTTTGGGCAGGTACATTTAATTAATATTTTGCTTCATCTCAATAAATCCTTGGAACTTCTAATCTGAGTGACCTGTGAGAAGGGTGGGATTTTATCATAACTTTTACCTTAGCCTTCTCAAACCCCCAGGTCACTGGGGACATCTCCCCTAGGGTACTACTCCTAAATAGAAAGAGGTGTCATATTAAGGTGACAGTGATAGGACATCCTCCTTGTTACGTCAATTTAGTATCCACTTGCCTTTGTCTTTGGGCAAGTACAAATTGTGCGATAACAAGACTCATTTTTTAGAATTTGTAAGCAATATTTTTAAATTCAACGTGAATAATTAAAAAATGAGTTACAAAATGTAGAGGATAAAACAAGTGCCTCAATGATGAAATTTATTATTTAAAATGTCAGGTGGCCAAACACGAGCGAAATGATTTGATATCACAATAACAAATTCAAGATCTCAAGAGGAATTTAATGAGTTATCATAGAAAAATGAACAAAATTCTAGCCTAAGGAATCATAATCAATTTAAGTTGAGTTACACATTAAGAAGTTACATTAAGAAGTTAAAGAGAAAGAAGATACAACCGGAAAATATAGAGAAGCGATAAGTAATAATTGATCAATAAAGCAACAATGACCAATCCAATGGCAATAGAGAATAAGTTAGAAATGAAAATCCAAATCATGGATAAAAGAACCAATACTTATCCAATCGCTATCATAAATTAAATTGATGCTTATGTTGGAATGTTATCAACCAATAAATCACTAGAATTGATAAACAACAAATGTTCCACCATTGAAACCAAGACAAGACAGAAGGATGCCTTATCATCATCCAAATTGCAAGAGTCATTTTGAGTTGTCAAAATCAATATGAACATAAAAGGAATTCTTCATACATTTAAAATATTTACAATTCCAAAATAGAGTGAGGAGAAAACCATTACGATACTTAGAAACATAAGATGAGAAGTTTTGTCCAAACAATTGACTAGCAAAAAGTCCCAATGAAGGCCTACTTGGGATCGATCAATCCATATACAATGCAACAATTATTTTCATAACTTTGAAGATCATACCATTGCATTTCTTCAACCATGACAACATCATGAATAGATAATTAGGTGAAAGCATTACATGCAAGAACAAAGACATCTATTTTCTATATTAGTCTTTGCGGACAAAGCATCATTGAATGGGGAGGAAATGTAATAAGAAGTACATATAATGATGTGTTGAGATTTGTGTACCTTGGGAAGTGTTCCCCTTGTGTTTTTGAGCTTCTAAACACAAGTGGGAAGTACTATGTACTTTGTGCCTTGTACTTTATCTATTTTCACTTTGACTTGGGAGATTTAAGTCAAAAGTGAAATTTGGCCATTTTAGCCTAAATAACTATTAATTCACTTTGTGGGTGAATTAGGAGACATAAAGTGAACTTAGGGAACTTAACCCAAAGTGGGTTTTTGAGTGAGATTATTATGGGATGATCTCAACCTTAGATTGGAGATGAGATGAGATGATCTCATCCATGCAATATTTAGGTTTCCTTATGGAGGTTCAAGAGGGGCGCAAAGGGCAAGGAGAAGCTCATTCACTCTTATGTTCACTTGGAGATTTTGAGAGAGAGAATTAAGGAGAGGATGGTGGCTATGAAAGCTTGGGCACCCCCTTTCATGGAGGTAGCTTGGATGCTTAGACCCTCATTTATTTGTGGGAGTTGTTCTTGCTTCGTGGAGGGCACGTTTGAGGAGGAGGGTGCACTTATAGCAGGGAGTTCTTGCAGTGGTTAGATTTCTTTGAGGACAGTTTCAGTGGAGAGGTTGCTCACATATTCAGAGTTGTGTGCAAGGGTTTCTCCATCATAGCTTCAGGGACCAAGGGAACTTCATTTCAGTGGATTGGGCAACTTGTGAAGAGGGCGCATCTCTACTTCTTGGACTCGTGTTGCAGCTTGAGACAAGATGCTATTGAATTAGGTTCATTTTTTTCATGTACTTGTTGTATTCCACCTTCTATTCTCCACATATATACACTCATATTCCAAACTGGTTTTCCCTGGGGGGGGTTTATCTAGGGTCATGTTGACCAAAAATACATGTGTTCATTTTCATGTATGCTGGTGTTTATAACAACATTATTTCAACAGTAAATATCTCTAAGTCTGTGACATATTTTATGGTATGCATGTGCTAACCGCTTGGTGACAAAAACTACATGCTAGAGCACCTAAAAGGCCTATGTAACCATAACAAAACAAGTATGAAGTTCCTGAACAATTTGTTGTCATAAAACAACAAAAAAACATTGTTTGACAATTGAAACTTAGAGCCAACTTGAGGTCAAAGACAGACTTAGTTGGTAGCTTGTTAGGACCTGGAAAATCTTCATGGTATCAGAGCTTGGTGGTTGATTTTTGTTGAGTTTTGGATAACATTTTGTGGACAGTCCTAGACATCTTTTGGGAAGATTTTGTGGAAAACCATTGACAGAGTTTAGTGGTAGCTTGTTGGAAGAATTTTTGTGGAGAGTTGTAGGAAATTTGGTGGACATTTGATCAGCCTCTTTTCACACCTACTTGCTAGGAGTGAGGTTGATTTTTTCATGACCTCTTTTCACACCTATATTGTTAGGAGTGAGGTTTTTGTTCGTCTACCTCTTTTCACACCTGTGTTGACATGAGTGAGACAATGTTTCTTTGCATTTGTAGAATCAGAGTGAGTGCAGTGGGTAGTCATGTCAGCATCTCAGATGCGTGTGGAGGATAGGTTAGCTGGAGCTAGCAACTGGTCTCCTTGGAAGGCTAGGATTGTCTTTGTCTTAGAGGACCTCGAACTATGGGATATAGTTGAGGCTAATGTTGTTGTTCCTCCTGCTACTTCTCCCATCTTGTTAGCATAGTTCAAAAATAGGAACAACAAGGAAAAGAGGACAATGTGTGATGCAATGAGGGATCACATCATTCCCCATTTGATGGGAAAGACTATGCATTTGAGATGTGGGCATCTTTATGCAAGCTTTACCAGAGCTCTAACCAAAATTGAAAGATGGTTATGTTTGATCGACTCGGGGGAATTTGTATGCTCAATAATGAGTCAGTTACTTCTTACCTTGGTCGATACACCCATATCAGAGACGAGCTTGTAGTCATCAGAGAGATAGTTGACCCAAACTCTATGGTGAGGATAGCCTTAAACAACTTCACCAAACCATGGGGTCCATTTGTTCGAGGCATTGTTTCCAAGGAGATCATGCCCACTTGGGAGAGACTGTGGGATGATTTCATTCAGGAGGAGACTATACTTACATCAGAGACTTCTGGACAACAATAGACATTGCAGGGTGATGATGATCTTTCTCTTTGGACAAATGGAAAGAAGAAGGTCGGTAAGGGAGGTCGACACAGTCCCAAGTTTGGGGTCTCGCCACAAGGAGAGAGAAGTAGTGGGCAGAAGAGAGATATGAACAAAGTGAAGTGCTTTGTTTGTAAGAAGATGGGGAAATAAGCTGGATATTATCCCAATAGGAAGAATAAGAAGGGTGGTACTGCAACTACAACAGAGGAGGCAGAGTTTCAAACTTTGTTTGAGAGGGAGTGTGCTTTCCTCATATGTTGCACTTCAATTGAGATGACACATAGTATCTGGTATATAGATAGTGGGGATTCAAGCCATATGACTCGTGTGAGGGAGCATTTGATTGATATCAGAGACACATAGGTCAGGATGGAGATTTCTCTTGGAGATGACACCTTGGTCATAGTTGTTGGGATTGACATTGTTACCTTTCAGAGACACAACATGCCACCTATATCATTCAGGGATGTTCTCTACATCCCTAGGCTGAAGAAGAATTTGATTTCAGTTTCCACCCTCCAGGATAGGGGTCTTGAGGTGTTCTTTAGAGGGACAAAGGTCCCCATACACCCTAAGGGGTCTTGTCTCACCTCAGGGCAGGTGATTGGAGTAAGGGATGGGAAACTGTTCAAATTGTTTTTTTAGCCTCTTCATGCCTTGGCAGTGAGTAGTGACAACAACAGACAATTATGTGAGTTATTCCATCAGAGGATGGCTCACCTTCATCATGGGGCTCTTGGAGGATTGAGAGAGCTTGTGACAAGAGTGCCACAACTCAGTACAGAGCATCAAGATGTTTGCAGAGGGTGTGCGCTTGGTAAGTTTACCAAGGCCTTGTTTCCCAGCAGTGACACCAGATCAGCTGGGGTACTGGATTTAGTACACACAGATGTTTGTGGGCCCATGTCTCGAGCATCCTTGAGTGGTCGTGAGTACTATCTCACATTCATTCATGACTTCTCAAAGAAGACTTGGATATATTTCCTGAAGACCAAGAGTGAGGTATTCAAGAGGTTCCAAGAGTTCAAAGCTCTTGTGGAGAACCAAACTAGAAAGAGGGTCAAGGTCTTGCAGTCAGATAATGGAGGAGAGTATTCTTCCAGTCAGTTTGTAGAATTTTGTGCCCATTCTTAGATCAGAAGACAAATGATCGTACCCTGCAACCCCCAGCAGAACCAGGTTGTCGAGAGGAAGAACAGGGTGATCACAGGTGCAGCGAGATCTATGTTACATGATCAGAGTTTTCCTCATTACCTATGGTTAGAGTCGAGTGCTAATGAAGTTTACCTACAGAATAAGAGTCCCCACATGATTTTGGGGAAGATGAATCCAGAGGAGGCCTTCACTGGTAGGAGGCCCGATGTCGAGCACATCATGATTTTTGGGTGCTTGACCTATTCTCATGTCCCCTCAGAGAAGAGGACAAAGCTAGACCCCACATCCTAGCAGGGGATTCTACTTGGATACTCAGAGGTTTCCAAAGCCTACCAGATCTACATTCCATCACTGAGGAGAGTGGTGGTGAGCATAGATGTCATATTTGAGGAGGGTAGGGATTTTCAGAGATATCTCAAATTGAGAGTCAGTGTGGAGTATGATGTAGAGGCACCGATTGATGTATCATAGGGATCACAACCTCATGTTTCTGGTATGCTAGTTTGAGGGGTGATAGGGTCACCTTGCACAGCTTCAGGGTCATAGTCATAGGGTGTTCAAACAAAGGGGGTAGAGGCTTCAGGATCTCAGAGTGTTGAGACTAGACCTGAGGTAGATACTCTTGGGTAGGGAGATCTTAATTATCCATTGACTACTTCATGGAAGAGGAGACCTAGATGGTTTCAGGAGACCCTGAAGGAAGCCAAGGAGAACGTAGGTGATCCCAATAGACAGTTCAGAGAGAGTAAACCTCCAGTGAGGTTTGGATCCTATTTGGATATGGTGACTAGTATCTCAGATAATGAGCCACAAACATTTGCGCAGGTAGTAGACCAACAAGTTTGGAGAGAGGCCATGATGGAGGAGTATGACTCCATTATGCGCAATGATGTTTGGGAGGTGGTTCTGAGGCCAGTGGGGAAGTCATTTGTGACTTCTAAGTTGTTGTACAAAACCAAGTATGTTGTAGATGGTATCATAGAGAAACATAAGGCCCACTTTGTGGTGCAAGGATTCTCTCACATAGAGGGAGTCGATTATGATGAGACATTCACACCAGTTGCGAGATACACCTCGATCAGGAGTATTGTTTCCATAGCGGCGAAGATGGGTTGGAGGATACATCAGATGGATGCAAAGACTGCATTTCTAAATGGATTTATAGACAAGGAGGTGTACATTGAGAAACCACAAGGGTTCTAGGTGAGTGAGAGGGAGTCTGATGTGTGCCTTTTGAGAAAGGCACTATATGGTATGAAGAAAGCTCCTAGAGCTTGGTATTCATGTATTGAAACATACTTTCTTTAGATGGGTTTCGAGAAGAGCAATGTTGATCCTAACCTCTATTACATAATTAGAGGTGAGGACACACTCATTCACATTCTATATGTGGATGACTTGTTCATCATAGAAGCAGAGGATCTCATAGCTGAGTGAAAGCTAGGACTTGCATCAGAGTTTGAGATGAGTGACATTGGGTTGATGCACTATTTTCTGGGTATGGAAGTATGGCAGGAGGAGGGGCACATATTTCTCGGGCAGGGGAAGTATGTTACAGATATTCTGAGCAAATTTCAGATGGATGACTGCAGACCTAAGTTGACACCCATGGTTACCAACTGGAAGAAGCTTAGTGCTTCAGATTCCTAGTTGGTAGACGCTACAGTTTATAGACAGTTGATCGGTTCACTTATGTATCTAGTTAACACTAGACCAGATATTTGTTTTGTTGTGAACACTCTCAGCCAACATATGGTAGAGTCTAGGAGTGTTCACTGTATTGGGGAAAAACATGTGTTGAGGTATAGTGTTGGGACAGTAGATTATGACCTGGACTATATCAGAGGTGATGGGGTCAATTTGGTTGGCTACATCGACTCAAAATGGGCAGGATGTGCTACTAACAGGAAAAGCACCTCAGGGTGTTGTTTTGGTTTGGCATCAAGACTTGTTTTCTGGTTCAACTGTAAGCATAATTCAATTTCTTTGAGTTCCACCGAGACAGAGTACATGGTGGCCAGTCAGACTAGTTGCGAGGCCATTTGGCTTCGAAAGATGTTGGTAGGATTATTTGGTCATGAGTTTCCTCCGACCGTCATACATTGAGATAATCATAGTTGTATCAAACTCTCTGAGAATCCAGTTTTCCATGACTGGTTGAAGTACATTGAGATCAGATTTCACTTCATCAGAGATTGGGTTTAGAGAGGGGCAGTACAGTTACAATATATATCTACTGACGAGCAAATTGTAGACTTTCTCACCAAGGCCTTGCCAAGGGGAAAACATGTCTACTTTAGAGACAAGATGGGCTTGGTTAGAAACACTTTCCTTGGTAAGAGGGAGTGTTGAGATTTGTGTACCTTGGGAAGTGTTCCCCTTGTGTTTGTGAGCTTCTAAACACAAGTGGGAAGTACTATGTACTTTGTGCCTTGTACTTTATGTCTAATTTCACTTTGACTTAGGAGATTTAAGTCAAAAGTGAAATTTGGTCATTTTATCCTAAATGACTATTAATTCACTTTGTGGGTGAATTAGGAGACATAAAGTGAACTTAGGGAACTTAACCCAAAGTGGGTTTTTGAGTAAAATTATTATGGGATGATCTCAACCTTAGATTGGAGATGAGATGGCATGATCTCATCCATCCGATATTTAGGTTTCCTTATGGAGGTTCAAGAGGGGTGCAAAGGGCAAGGAGAAGCTCATTCACTCTTATGTTCACTTGGAGAGTTTGAGAGAGAGAATTGAGGAGAGGATGGTGGCTATGGTTGAGGAAATATTGGGTGCCCCCTTTCATGGAGGTAGCTTGGAGTATTAGATCCTCATTTATTTGTGGGAGTTGTTCTTGCTTGGAGAAGGGCGCACTTGAGGAGGAGGGCACACTTATAGCAGGGAGGTCTTGCAGTGGTTAGATTTCTTTGAGGACAGTTTCAGTGGAGAGGTAGCTCACATATTCAGAGTTGTGTGCAAGGGTTTCTCCATTAGAGTTTCAAGGAGCAAGGGTGCTTCATTTCAGTGGATTGGGCAACTTGTGAGGAGGGTGCACCATGCTAGGTCACATCTCTACTTTTTGGACTTGTGTTGCAGCTTGAGACAAGCTTCTATTGTATCGGCTTCACTTGTTTTATGTACTTGTTGTATTCCACCTTCTATTCTCCACATATATACACTCATATTCCAAACTGTTTTTCCCCAGGGTGGTTTTATCCAGGGTCATGTTGACCAAAAATACCTATGTTCATTTTCATGTATGTTAGTGTTTAGAAAAACATTATTTCAGCAGTAAAGATCTCTAGGTGTGTTACATATTTTATGGTATGCATGTGCTAACCTCTTGGTGACAAAAACTACATGCTAGAGCACCTAAAAGGCCTATGTAACCATAACAAAACAACTATGAAGTTCTTGAACAGTTTGTTGTTATAAAAAAACAACGAAACATTGTTTGATAGTTAAAACTTAGAGCCAACTTGAGGTCAAAGACAGACCTAGGTTGCAGCTTGTTAGGACCTGGAAAATCTTCATGATGGTCGTGGCGGTGGTCATGGTGGTGGTAGTGGTTAGCGTGCACTAATACCAAATTTTATCTATCGAACCTTAAGAAAGGTAAGGAACTACTTAGTTTTCTTTAGAATTTTATTTATGTGCTCGAAAATATTAAGAGAAGAATTCCTAAATCACGATAGTTTTGATGAGTTAAAAGGTTAGGAAGGTCGATATTTTAACAAATATTTTGAAATTTTGATTTAATATGGGTATATGTAGGGAATTCTAAGAGAAAGTGCTTTTCATCTTCAACCATCTTAGTGTCACAAGATGAAAATTTCTTTCAAGCCACCATGTTTTAGGTATTATCCAATGTCTTGTTTCGCTATGGAGCTCGTGAGAGTTTGTTCTTATTTTAGTAATATTGATTTTATTCTTTATGCTAGTCAAAATAGAAAGATACTTTTGATCTTCTAGATTAGGGTTGATCACCTCCTTATGTTGTATTATTTTTCTTTTTTCCTCTAATTATTTATCACACCACGTTTTCCCTTAAATTTAGATGTAATAATATTTTTAATATTATAATTATTATGCAGAGTGACATCTTCCTTGATTCCCTAATGAATTAGCTAAGACTTGGCATATTTTTGCAAACCCGTATTGAGTTGTAGGTGGCTTTGACTGGAGTTTAAAGCAATCTTAGAAAGCCTCTTCTCTTCCATGTTGTTTATCTTGTTCTTGTACATTAAGTGCCTAGTCATAACCATTCTCTCAATGGGTAAAATACTCACTTCTATTAGGAGGATAGGATAGGGTGAATTTCCTTTAATTTTGAAATTATAAGTTATAAAACACTTTTGGATTTGTTCTATTTTTATGCACGATTCTCTAGAGATGTTGCATCCCCAAACTTAATAACCATATAAGATAATAGGAGTGATGAGAGTCTCAAATAGGAGTTTCTTCTTATCCCATAGCCAAAAGTTTGTTGATTTTCCATAATAAGTTATCCACCCTCCATTTATCATTTTCTCAATGTTATAGTTCTACTTAAGCTTGTGAAAAAGATCAATTCCAAGATATTCCAAATTGTTGTTGTCATATGCGAAATTAACATAAGTGATCTTTTTGGATTTAATTATCATAACTTTCATTTTCACAGTGTTAATAGTCATAATCATACTAAAAAAAAATCCTTGAGAATTTTAGTTGGTTTTCGAGATTATTGGAACTCTTCACCATAAGAAAAATATCATCGACGTAAAGAAGGATGGCAACTATATTAGCTAGAGTCAAACTGACACAACCTGCTTCTTCCAAACAATCCTCTAACTTGTTGATGTATATGCCAAAAAGGGTAGGGGAGGGGACAACATTGATTAACTCTATATTACAATTAGTTTCTTCTAACCATCACTTAGTGTTCCTAAACTTGGAAATAACGTTCTTGTACAACCATATTGCATCATTTCTCAACTTGAAAGGAACTATTAACTCTTATAATCTATTCTTCAAAGGTTAGTTCTAGGTATTGTGTCAAAATATTTTCGAAAGTTAAAAAAACAACATAGGAGATTGATTTATTATTGTGACACTCCTCTCTAACGATCTTAAGTGTAACAAGGTGGTCCACAGCGGAATGATAGTTCCTAAATCTAGCATGGTCTTTATCTCTTCCATGGATTTCTAGCCACATGTTGATCTTATTTTCCAAAATAATTCCAAATAACTTGGCTAAAATGGGGCTAATCATAATGGTCCTATGATTAGATGGATTGTTTTTATCCCCACTCTTAAAAATAGGTACAATGAGGCTTTGGCTCTAGGGTTTAGGGAAGCTCTATTTCACTGCTAAATTGAAGATCTTGTGGATGTGAGGGATGAGGGTATGCCCTCCAATTTTTAATATTTCTACTTGGTAGCATCCGATGTCCTTAGATTTCCCTTTTGTGAGTCACTTAACCCCAAACTCTATCCCTTCTATAGAAAAAAAATTCTTCCTCTATAGAAAGGGTTTGAATGTTGCCCATGACATCATGGGATTCATAAATCTTTTTAAGGTAGGAATTCAAGTCCCTCAAGGGAATCATATTGTTTTCTTTAGTTTTACAAGTCACAATTTTCCTCTGAAATTTCTTAGAATCTAGCTTGGAGAGGTGCAAAATATTATTTTTCTCTCTATCTATATAGGAGATTTAATTTATTTAAAAAAATATTAGCTTTATTTTTGTCAAAGATCGAGTGATTTTGGTTATCAAAATTTTGTTCTATGGGGATTTTGTGCATGACAAAGTTTAGAGTTATGGTTAAAGGTCTATGATCAAAGTTGGGCTCATGGTCATTTAATATGTCAAAATTTACTATTTGGTTGTATACATGGATAAAAGATATCACATAATCTATGACATTGATGCTAAGCTCATGAATGCAAGTCATTTGGTTGGATTTTGGACACTCCATTAGACCATTGTGAATTGTTATATCTCGAGAACTACAAAGCTTTATCATCTTGGCACCAAACAAATTATCAACCAAGTCTTTACAGTTTCTATTGTATTTGTTAGCTAAAACAAGGTCCTCATCTAGTCATAAAGGATTAGGGTTGGATTCATTGCTTAAAATAATAACTTGATTAGTTTTTCTAGCATTTAAGTTTCCTAGAAAGAGGATATTGCCTTCATTTCTTAGAATGTAAATGTTATGTACTAAGTCATTGTAAGGAAATTTTTTGTCTAGGTTATTTTTATTATAAAAGATAGAATTAATAGGCATGTAATAACATATTTCTATATAAATTCTCTTAGTGTTGATATTCAAAATCTCCATCCACATGTACTAATTGAAAGGGTCTTTCTTATGCAGCCTAATGTGAGAAAAAATGTTCTTCTTTATGTAACAAGCTATGCATCCAATTCCTTTGTTGTAGGATCTCTTGTTCCATACTAACCACAAGACAAATCCTTATATGTTAGGGACCTTACATTATTCATTTTTCCAAGTTTCAACATGCAATATAATATCAATTTCACTCAAGATCCAATTTAACATGGACACTTTGCTCCATGGAAAGCCATGGCAATTCCAAGAGAGGATTTAGAGTGTCCCAAATTCCTATTTATTATTATCTTTTTGGTCTATATCCCTACTAATAACTTTTATATTCCTATTTAATTCCATTTTTCCTTCCTTCTTGGCTTATTTTACCTTTTGAACTTCCTTCCTTACTTTAACTTGGTCTTCTGGAATGAGGTATTTATTTATAAATATTCATGATCCTTTTAGACTTGAAGTTTCATAGAGTATGCCATATTTATGGTCATTAGAACTTACCTTAACATGAACTAACCTATACTTATGCTCAATTGTTTTGCTCGACCTCTTTTCTTCTATGAGATAAGTTGTTTCAATTTGTAATTTATTTTGTAGTTCTTCCTTGACTAGTGCTAGCATGTCCTCATCTTTATTATCTTTCAAACCAAACATTAGGAGGTTCAAGGATATTTTGTTATACTCGTGGTATAATTTTATAAGCTTATGCATTGACTCTTTGATGAGTTTGATATCCAATTTACCTTCCAAACTATTTAAGGCCAAATTATTTTTTAGTTTTTCTTCTAGCTCTTTAATCTTGTTCCTCAAATTAAGATTTTCTAGATTATTGACCTATTCTTCATTGGTTGATTGTTTCTTTTCTTGGCTTTGTTTTTCCTTTTATTGTAATCTAATCTCCATTTTTTAGCATTTTATTATCCAACCCTATTGCTTTATTGTTTATCCATTTCTAAATATTTTCTTCAACATATCCAAACTTATTATTAAGCATTATCTCTAACTCTATTTGAAGTTTGGCTTCTCTTTCTTCTCTACATTTCTATAATGATTCTATATATTTGAAAAGATTGTCTAGGGTTACTTTGCTAGGTCTTCCTTTGAGAGGTTTTGGTACATGTAGTGAATTGTTCATATTGGAATAAAGGAATAGATATGAATTAAATTATAAACAAGACCAAGAAAATAAACTTGTGCACCTGATTAGGTTAAACTTGTAGATTAGGGTTGCAGATATATGCCTCCGTGAAAATGTCCCATAAAAATGCCTCAGTGAAAATGGTCCATGAAATTGCCTTTGTGAGAATGCCCTATGAAAAAATATCAAGAGTCATTTTCTACAATTGAAGTGGGTATGTGTGTGTAGACATGGTTCTCCTAGTTATTGATTTCTCCAAACACAATTAGTTTCATCTGTTCAATTTTCTATCAATAATAATATTCAAAGAGCATATGTTTAAATGACATGTCTATTCACATATGTGACCATTCAATATATATATATATATATACACACACACACACACACACACAATGTCACAATCTATTGTATTGTTAACTCACTTATTTATTATCAATTATATATTTTTATATCCTATATAGATTTCAAGTATTTTTTCTTATGTTATGTATTTTTTCGTAAATGAACTATTGTTCATTACATGGTAAATGGCATTAGAGTAAAAAATACTCCTAACCCAGAGGGGCTCTACTAGACTTGAATCCATGACCTCTTTGTGATATCTTCCTTGAAATTAGTTGATTCAAACCGATTGAGTTAATCTATTGGACCGAGAGCATGTTAGTTGTTAAATGAATAATCACAAGATTTAGAAGGTATTATCATTTTAATGCTCACTACAAAAGACATTACAACTTGCATGTAGTGTAGCCTCTTATTGTGTAAATGTGAAGTGTATTAGGTCAAATCCTGTATTCATTATTTTCCTTGTAAAATACATTCCTCGGAAACCCCCGGGCATGTCCCCTCATTTTGAGGATGGTACCCAACGTAAAATGAGCCATGTAGACTATTGTATATTGACTTCGTAGGGACATCAAGTGAGACCCACGTATGCAAAGACATCCAGCTCAGGGACTTGATCTTGAGACCTCCTTCTTGCTATTCACAACTCTCAACCACTCAATCTAACCCACTAGGAAAAATCTATTTATTCATTTAATTGTTATGTAAAGAAAAAATAATAAGATAACTTTAATACTAGCGATGGTGTATACAAAAATTCATTACAAAGATGTGTTTGACATAAAAAAAAATTCATTACAATCGCAGTGCATGATAATCCACTAATAATATTTGATGAACAACTTATAAATATACTTATAAATATATATATTTTTTCTTAATTATGATCAAGGTAACCTTAATGATAATTGTTTCTAAAATTGGAATTGTCAGAGTCATGGAGTTTTTTCAATTATTTTTAGTTCCACACCATAATCAAAATACCTTATCCATTCTATTATTATACACAAAAATATAAATAATCATGCAATATATATTAAAACAAAGAAAATGTCACAGCTTCATTATTTTATCAAGATTCAATTATTATACACAAAAAAATATAGATAAACATGCCATATATATTAAAACAAAGAAAATGTCACAACTTCATTATTTTATCAAGTATGTTAGCATTATAATTTGTTGTGTTATTGTTAAATAGTTGGGGTCCAACAATTAATTCTCACACCCAAAGGTAAATAATTCTATGAAGGTAACCCTTTAGTAGAGTAGTTATTATGTGAGTTAAAGTTACATAATTCTATGTAAAGCCTTATAATAGAATTGTTATGTAACTCTATGTAAAGCCTTATAATAGAATAGTTTTGTAACTCTATGTAAAGATTTACGATATAATTGTTAGTGTCTTATAATATTGATTGATAATTGTTGCAATGTGCATAAGATGTGATCATCTAATTTGAAATGAACTTTTGGGTTCTTTTGCCACTGCCAACATTTGTGTCCATATATATATATAATATCTCATTGTTAATGTCTTATAATATTGATTGATAATTGTTGCAATGTGCATAAAATGTGATCATCTAATTTGAAATGAACTTTTGGGTTCTTTTCCCAGTGCCAACATATATATATATATATATATATATATATATATATATATATATATATATATATATATATATATATATATATCANATATATATATATATATATATATATATATATATATATATATATATATATATATATATATATATATATATATATATATATCACTGCTTAAAGGTCTACCCAATCTTTTAACACATTCATTTTATACTTTAAATTATTGCATTCTTGTGTAGTTATAAGGATCAAATATATAAGCCTTCATCGGAGTCTCTTATTTTGTCATTTGTATAGTCATTGTATAGTGACTATATGTAGATTTTTTTTAGTTGTTCTCTTTGGGCCTAAATATGCATGCAAATAACACTCAAAGGAATATTGCATTGTATGAGTCTTCAAGGAAACGTTGAATTTAGTGATATATCATATATCCATCTTTTTGTGTGAGAATTTATGTCATGTCTTGGAATATATTTAATCATTCTTGACTTTTGTGGTTTTAGTGCTTTTGCATGCAAGTTATTTTTTTAGGATAATCACTCCATATACATATTTTTCTATTTGTTTATCATCTACTTTTGAAACTAACAAAAAATCAAATCTATACTTACTAAGAGGTTCTATCGTGTTGGGTATGTGTTATATTCTTTACATGTGTGTGTGTGTGGGCATGTTAGATTCGACAACTGCATTTGATGATTTCTCTAGTAGTTTTGGGCGTTTTTTGCTATTTTTAGCGGTTTTCTAAATTAATCCCGGATTAAGGGATTAGGGTTTTGGTATCTACGGAATACCTAAAAAAATGTATATATTGTATGGTGAATGGTGAAATTCGACATAATGAATATAAGAAGGGTTTTCCCTGGTTGAGGGTTTCTGGTATAAATCTCTATGTACTATGTGAATGAGCCATTGATTAATTTTTGTTTTACTTAAGAATCTATATGCATTGTTTTACTTCACATGCTTAAAACTTACACATTGGTGCATCTCTTTGTGTTGGTGGGGATGTTAGAGAGACTATATGCTTAAAAGTGTGAGGGCTTGGAGGATTTCAAGTGTTATTAACTACATTGCAAGTGAATTTGCATGAGATTTTATTTCCACCTAACTATGTGGAAATGTGTAACATCCCTGACCACCCAGGTCGGGCCATGTTACTCCAGAAAATGTTTTTGTTCTCTGCTCAACATACTGTAACATACCCAGCATCCGACTAAGCTATGCCACATAAAAGAATTTCGAACTGCATGCAATTAAAACATATACACACAGAACTCTTGCGGAAATTTATATATAAAATGTAAACAGATAAATACATTCTGTAATTGCATGGATTCATACTGAAATAACAATAAACATATACATGCAACATATACAGGAAATACCCATAAATATAAAGGCAGTTATAACCACACATAGGATAAACCCATAAAATTAAATACGTAAATAATAATGCAACATGTAAATTTATCACACAATTAACACTTATCTTGGTAAGAATTTCACCAACTGCGTGCAGACCTTCCATGAACCTCCCAGCCTTATACCACACTCCTCATCACTCTCAGCAGTGGGTCACCCTCGATCTGGGACTAAACTCCACCCAGGTAAAGGGATTCCTAATTAGGCTAATGGTTCATAGACAACAGGAAAGACTCTGTCACAGGTGCCAACTCAAACTAACAACCTACAGTCCCTCATTCCCCACATGTCTGTCCCACCCAAGAAGTGTGCCCCTTCTCTGCTCAACAATCCTTCGGTTGCCCCACATCCTTTCTAGGATTCAACAACAGGCCAGACAAGAAGTCTCAGAGCCCTGTAACTGTAGTTTAACACCTTTAGGAAATCAATTCCCAACGATTCTCTTACCCAGAGAGAAATTTCCCATGGGCCTGACAACCTGCCTCTTCAATATCCCATGGGCCTGACAACCCGCTTCTTCAGTCCAACTCCCAGGCTAACCAGGTACACAAACATGTATGGTTCTGGATATAGGTTCAGGTACAGTGACATGAAGGTACCGAGGATAGCTCAATAAGTGTGTGAAAGATCATCAAATGACTGCATGGATGGTTGAATGATGGCAGGAATGATGGAAGAGTGTCCCCCAAAATGAACTAAGTCCCAACAATATGTATTCATGTCCCCAACCTGACACTTGTCATGTTGGGAGCTACTTTGGCCCACTTGTCCCCATGCTTAGAACTTAGGATACAATAATTATCCATACTTTATGATTTAAGAAATACTAATATAATATTCTTTTTTGTCTTAAGCTCCCTAACTTAGCCCCTTTTTCTTAAATTTTAGTCCCCCCTTTCCCTAACTAGTGGAGTTTAGTTCCCCATACTCTTTTATCGTGGTCAGTCTGCGCGCAACGATGTATTTTATATTAATGATGAGACATATAAAAAAATAGGCACACTGGCCTTTAACATCTAGGCTCTCTGGCCCAATTCAAAACATAAGCATCCTAGCTTATAATAACTGGCTCACTAGCCTATAAAACACATCATATACACAAAGGCTACCTGGCCTCAAAATCATGCGCACTTAAGTTGTTGCGTGCGGTATCCTGGAATGTTCACACTTCATCATTTTACTGCGCAGTACATGCGCGCACTATGCCATGAAAGGTGCATACAAAAAATGATATCAAACAGATCACCATCTTATGTACATTTGTATTTACAATTGGGTTCGGCCTAGGGATATTACAAAATGTAATGGAAATGTGTTGCAAGGTTCCTTTTGGTTGATGTGATGTGTCTATTTGGGGTTCCATTGGTGGCTTTGTGTGTGGGCATGGGGTAGACTTGGGATGATTCTAGTTCATTGAGGATGCGTGTAGATCATAAATTGTGTACTTGTGTGTGGTGGATCAACGAGTTTCTTGATAAAAAATTCAAGTAGTGTTGCTTGATAACAAATGGGGTTTATTGTGTGTTTGTTATTCCTCTTAAATAATTGTCTTGTTGACATCTTATTGTGTAATGTATAGTGGGGCTTAAGTATTTTTTTTATAATATAGCTAATTATCTATTCATATACACATCAAAAGTACAAAATGATTACCATTAGACAGTCCAGAAGAGAGCATGCCACCCAATTTTCAAAAAACATGAACACGTTTTTGGTTTCCTAGTCTGTAAGTAGACCTATTTCTCTATCTAAAATCCTTAGGATATGCATTAACCAAATTATAAGATCTCAAAATATTATTCTAAGTTCCCTTAGGGGCTGTTAGCACAGGAATTTGCAGTAACATTTTTGGTCATTTCGCAGCACCGATGAATTAAGAGTTTCCATAGCGCACCTTTGTCCTATGCTCCTTTACCATAATTCTTCATAATCAGTTGATTTCATATCTCCCATTGTTTTCAACGCCCTTTTTAAAAATAAATATGGAGATTTGGTCATTTATGAGCTTGCTAACTGTTTATCAATTTGAATTTTTCTCCCAAGCTTGGCACTGCTGAAATCGCTAGTTCAAAAAAGTTGCAGATTGCGCTACGGTATCGACTGTTAGAGTTGAATTGGAATGTGAGGTGGATGTAGTAGTTCCATAGATTGTTACAGATCTTCCATCATCAGCCACAACCTCTAGCTCTTCTTCCACAGACTCCATAGCCATTTGCCAACTGAATTTCATCTATACTAAGGTCAAGCCACTCTGCTTCATAATATTGAATGCCCATTCATTCACTTGACTCTTGTCTCCACACTGCGCTACAAAAATTTTCTGCCAAAACTACGCTACGAAAACTGCAGGCCTGTTTTGGATCGGTGCTACAAAATGTGCTGAGTTATTTTACAAGGACGCTTCTGCAAGTTTTGAGTGAATAACTTAAAACTTGGACTATGAACAAATGAGAAGGAAGTTTTGAAAAATAGAGGAGGTTTTTGTTCATCACATACCAAATAAAAAAAAGTCTCTCGGTTTTTTAAAATGTGTTATGGTGTGAGAGATATTAGACACAAAGTGTGACCCTTCTGCACAGTGTGACCCACGGCGTGACGCTTCTGCAAGTTTTGAGTGACTAACTTAAAACTTGTATTATGAAAAAATGAGAAATTATTTTTGAAAACGGGAGGATATTTTTGTTCATCACATACCAAATAACAAAAACCTCTCTCATTTTTGCAAAATGTGTTACAGTTTGAGAGATATTAGACATAGAAGTGGTGCTACCAAATGTGCAGAACTATTTTACAGAGGCACTACGAAATTTCCTGTAGCGAACATGGCTTGGATATTCTCCTTGTTGGGAGGTTGCCACCTGTCAAGGAGGATTCAAACAGATTCTCAAGGATCATTTAGATGTCAAGGGACACCTGCACCTAAGTTTTAGCTCCATCAAAACCTCATGCAGTGAGGTGGAAACATTTTATTAATGACTTCCAACAATTTCCTGAAAATTAGCAGTTTGTTGGATTTTTGTCTCTTTGAATGTTGCCACCTATATCCAATGGCTTAGAATCCAATGGAGGATATGGGATTTGACCTCCTAAGGATATTTGGATTCTATTTTATATTTAATGAAGGAGATAGCTCTTGGAGAAGGGTTGGACTCTCATTTGGAGAGAGGCTTTTGTATGATGAGAATATTTGTTTATCCTTTAGCAAGTGAATGCAAGAGCTTCTCTGCTACTTTTTGAGATTCATTAGAGTGTTATTTTCCATCATGTTTTCCTATTTTCATCTTTCATAATGTGTTCTTCTTCCTAATATGATCTAAGAGTACATGACAAAGATTCATTATATAAATGCCTCTTCATATAGATTGTATTATTTTATGTTAAATGATTTTTTGATTTCAGAATTCACTTTCTTTCAGTGCTTTGTTTTCAGTGGTCACTCTTTGTTTATATTGTCTAAAGCTGCAATAGAAATTCATTTTTTTAATGGTTCTACTGTAGTGGGCTTGTTCTCCTATCCTCTACCATTATTTATTCGGATTTCCTGAACATAATACTTGATATGCCTTAGAGATTGTTAGTAGATTTCAGCTAAGTTGAAACTACAAGTCTTTAAGATTCAGATTAGACTCCATTGCCCAATGGTACCCCCTCCCATTTGTCTTACCAGCTTCTATAAAAAAAAAACAAATTTGTTCCTACTAGAAATATGACCTTCTAAGTGTGAATATTGAATATCTTTGAGTGTGAAAGCCTTTGGCTATTGAGAGAGCCCTCTCTGATTGTATTAGGTCGGAAATATAGTCTAAAGTAGGTTGAAATGGTTACCTTGGGGTTTCCTAGATACAACCCAAGGAAAATTCCATGTTATAACATGGGCCATGATCAAAGTATTTATCAAAATAGAGGAAAACATGTGCACCAAAACATAATGGGTTTGGGAGTTAGTGCCTAAGGGATAAATCCACATTGACTGGAGTTACTGGAATGACGCTCACCTTCCCAACCCATCCTTCTTTCTCTACCTTCATTGCTTTAACGCCTTCCATCCCTATTGCTTCTGTTGCCTCCATTTCTATTGCTATTGCTCCCCCAATTACTTCACCATTTTCCAGGTCAAATCCCCATATAACATTAATCAAGGCATCATACTTGGAATATTTTTGGTCTAGGATCTAAAGAAAAACGTCCTCCTAGAGGCCTAAATTACTCATAATTCCACATTTTATCAGTTCTGTTATCCAATATAGATCCACAATTTTTGGTGTACTCGGATTCCCTACTTTTGGAAAATCCAATATCTAGAATAAGGTTGTTAATCTTTGTGTCTACCTAAACATTTGTAGTTCTTCATATTTTCATCTTGACCCTATCTTCAACATCTTTAACCTCTCTTCTCGCTGCTTCAAAATGGTGATTTTGATAGGAAACAATAATGGCTACTGCCTCCTTGTCTTCTTTCTACGAGGAGAGGGTCCTTCTCCTTTCTAATTTCTCCCCCAAAACTTAGGAAGTCTCCCCCCCCCCTTCGCACTTTTCCTTCTTCTCTCTACCTTTCCTCATATCTATATCCTTGTGAACCAACATTAGTTTGATGTAATTCATGGTTTTGGACAAACCCTAGACATTAACCCAACTAGTCAAACATACCCAATTTTTACCTGATCAACCCTACCCCTCCTTTCTTATCTAACATATATGATAACTTTTTCTCTCATTGTGTGAAATGAAGAGTTGGCCCTTATGGTAAGCTCAATCCTTCGACAATGCTACTATAGAATTGTATGGGATCCCTTTGTGGCACTAAAATTTTAGATGAATCCAAACCACTAACCCTTCTAAATGAACATTCATTATTCTTAGCATATCTACATTGAAATTGGTTTCATCACTTCCCAGGTCATCACCATGGTAAGTAATGGTGTTCATGGGAGACTTCTCTCCATTATTTTCTGTGCTCACCAGAATGTCCTCCATACAAATGATATGTTAGGAGGGAGGAAAATCATAAATTCCTTTGCAACCTAAACCATCCCACCTCTCCTATGCCTGATGGCTTCTAGTTCCATCTCCATTTTCTCTCATGTCCTTTGGCCAGGTGATAGCCTCCAAAAGTATCCCCCCTAACAACTCATCTAAGGAGTGGGGCGCGAGTAAATTAATTGCATGCCTCTTATATGTTTTATAATTGTTATTTGTATGATTTTCATTGTTGTAAATGACATTAAATGCCATTAAGACTACCAAGCGTCTTTCTACATAGGGTCCACATCATCCATAGTGTGGTTGGTGGATTTCTTCTTTTGTTGACAGTTGCATTATGGGGGTCATGTTTGATTGTGGATCATTTGTTCATCTTTTCCTTTTATTTTTTGTTACATGTTGTGGTAATCAACAAAGTCATTTTATCCTAGGTGTCCATTGTTATGCCCAACTCCTAGGTATAACTAAGGAGATGATGTCTCGAGGCCCTCAGATGCATACATGGAGTACCAAGAGATAGCTTGACCAACAACATCAACTTGTACAGGCAGTGACCCACCTCACCACCACAACTCTAGTCTCATCATGATCGTTCCACCATATCAGCCAACCTCTAGAAGACATTGGGTCCTGCTCCATGAGGTACAAGCCAGGTATTATGGTGAGTGTCATTTCAATATTTGAGGCATTTGAGTTTGTTGCATCTATTACTGCTTTTGATTATGTAATGTTTTCTTGGAAAGTATGTTCTTTTCCATGTTTCACTTTGGTAGTTGACATTGAGCCCTAGTAAGTGGGTCACCCTTGGGGATATGTTTTCCACTGGGAGGTCCTCTTGACAAGTCATCGTGCATCAATACTTGAGTTAAACTAGTCATTGCTAGCTTGTCTCTTGCATCCTTAACTATACTTTTAGCAACTTCATTTGCAACTCTTATTACTCTTTGTTTTTTTTTTTGACGAAAACGGTTATGGTTTATATTAGAGGGGTGGAAAAGCCACAGAATCTGTTACAAAATGCCCCGAGTTTCTTCGGGCCTACAGATCAAAATACAAATGTTATGCAACACTGTTTCAGCATAAGATCTAGCGCTGTTTCAGCATAATTTCCAGCACTGTGTCCCCAGCACTTTGTTTTAGCATATGTAACAACACTGTATTTCAACAATTGTTCCAGCACTATGTTTTAGCATTGTGTTTCAGCTGTTACAGCACTGTGTTTCAGCTGTTACAGCACTGTGTTTCAGCATAAGATCCAGCTCTGTTTCAGCACTGTGAGTCAGCATCTGTGTTTCAGCAACTGTGTTCCAACAATTGAGTTCCAGCATTTGTGTTTCAACATCTGTGTTCCAGCTTTGTTTCAACACTGTGTTCCAGCATCTGTTTCAGCTCTGTTTCAGCATTGTGTTCCAGCATCTGTGTTCCAGCATCTGTGTTCCAACATCTGTATTCCAGCATCTGTGTTCCAGCAGTTGTGTTCCAGCATCTGTGTTTCAACTTCTGTGTTTCAGCATCTGTGTTCCAGCAGTTGTGTTCCAGCATCTGTGTTCCAGCAGTTGTGTTCCAGCATCTGTGTTCCAGCAGTCGTGTTTCAGCAACTGTGTTCCAGCTCTATTACAACGCTGTGTTTTGTGTGCCCTTGAGCTACAATGGGTCATGGGATTTCCACATTTTCAATGATGCCATTGACTTACAGCTCTCCAACGTCCAATAGAACGCCTTTGTTGGCTTCTTTATCAACATTTCGATTTAAGTCCCTTAAAATGTGATAACAGTGATAGGTGTTCAAATTCCTTAATAGGAGGTGGATTTTATCAAGGAGGTTGTTGAGGTGGATGCTTTGAGTTGTGGATCTCTTGATAATAGCCTGTATGATTATTCTGGAATCACCTATTATT